>JARYHS010013630.1:306234081-306327385 GCA_031002005.1 Vandiemenella viatica | reverse complement strand
GGGGTCATGTGTAAGTATCCCTCATTATATTTTCAATATTCAGTAGGATTTCGGTCGAGTTTGGGTTAACTGTAGTATCCGGTACCACACTTTAAATCAAGTTAACAGCACTTCTGGTATAATAAAGTGAATAAATAATCCACAACGAATGTAAATAACACCTAAACTGCATTAAATCAACGATATTTCAATAGAAAATAGGTAATCTCATGTAGAAGCAAGATCTTAATAACAGATACTAACGTTGGTTGGCGAGATGTTGGCAACCGATTTAAATGAAGTAAATGTTGGATAATTGCAAATAATATGCCTAAATAAACCTTTTATCATGTCTAAGACACATTATTTCAGAGATAAACAAGTAATTTCAGTAAAGGAAAAATCTAACCCATAAAATTTTGACATATTCCAGTTTTAGTATTTCTGAAGAGATTTCAGTACAGTAAAGACAATAAAGAACCTATATTACACAGGCCTAGACTCACTATAACCATAACTTCAGAAATAAATATAGTTTAGTAGGATTTTTTAAAGAAATAAACTGGATGATAAATAACAGTCTGAAGCAGAAATGAAAATAATTCATTGTGATAAAACTTGACCATGTTAAAGCTCCAAAAACAGCAATAATAATCCCTGAGACAGCCTAGTAGATAAATTAACAGGTTTCTGATTGTTTTAAAGCATCTAATAACCACAAGAAGTAATTATATTGGATTTTTAATACTCATTTTGCTTAAACAGTTCACATACATAATTTTGGTCTTTTAAGTAGTTTCAGGACTTTAAAAGTAGAAAAACAAGTAGTAAATAAAATAATCTTTCAATTTAATAGGTTTTAAATAGTTTCAGTCTGTAAAATATGAAATATCAGTGAGTAAATAGACGCCGGTAAATCGATTAATTTGTCCAACTTTCAGGAATAAATTCCAGCACTTTAAAGCCATTTCAAAAGCGCTAAGAGCATGTAAATACCGTTAAACACCCATAATTAATTTTCTAAACACATTTTAAGACATTTCACTAACCTGTTGAATGTTAATCCGATCACGAAATAATTTGTTACAGACACTGCACACATAAAATGCTTCAACACTGATTTTAAACACTGCCACACAATATAAAGTAGAGAATAAAATAAAACAGTCCGAAAGTGAAGTAAATTCAATTAAATCTGATAGTTTCCAACACTTTAAGTATTTTTAAATATAATTTTAACACGTAAAAATTGAACACCCAGTTTTGGCAATTTATCATTCAAAAACCTACTTGAATTCCGGGTTATAAAATAGTTTGCCGGGACAATCTATTCTTTTAGCTTCACACATATTAATTTCACACAATTTAAAGCCATAGTACCGATGTCATAATTTTCCTAACATTCACTCGACATAAAACACACGTGTAAATCACTAAATAATTTATTGTGTCTCAGATAGGGCACTTACAAAGATAAAATAAACTCCAGAATACGCAGTTAAATGCAGGCTTTACGGTGATAATTTTTCCGGCTCGCTAATCCATAAACTTTCGGAGTTATAAATAAAAACATAAATTATAGTTCCATTTGATTGTTAGAATTAATCAGTTTTCCTTATCTCAACAGAATTAAATAAAGTTCATATGTAGAGACAGGCTAAAATCAGGAATAATATTTTAACCATAATTTCAAGTTAATTACTAAAGCCGATTTTAAATAAGAAAATAACAGTACACTGATTTTGGTGGTAGGCGAGTAACACATCCATATTTGGTAATTTGTTAGAGCGAATGCATCACGTGACCCCCCAAGCTAATATAAGGCAGCGTAGTCGCGGGATTTTCGTCGGTCGTCTCCAGTATTTTTTGGAATTCGGTGGTGAGCGCACGGTGTCGCGAGGTCCGCGCGGGCTGGCGGAACAAGGATGGCACTGAACCAACCTGGACGAAGGAACTTGTAATAGCAGCCATGTTGTAAATTTTTGGTGAACAACTTCTAACCATGCAACTAGTCAGTTAAATTCAGTTTTGGGGTTTTTCTCGCGGTTTTGCTCTGGAATCTCAACTTGCAATTTTTGGAAAAGATTTATGTCCGATAGCCTTTGCTAACAGTGTTTTATAACGTTTATGTGGAAAATTTTGAAGAATATATGACTTTTTGATTTCAGTTGAGACTTTCATTTATTAAGATAATACCTTTCTTGCAGAAGGTGAAGCCTGCAAGTGGCGACTGTGGTCCTTTGAACTGTTAGCTTTATTAATTTTACACGGTTTCATAATTTTAGAATATCTTGGACAACATCTGGCTCAGGTGACTTAGGCGATATGCAACCCCACATACGCCTTGGATCCTGACAATGGTTTGAGTATGGCTGTGATGTATATTTTGTCGCTGAACAGCTATCCTTGAATGTTGAACAGTTTTCGACAAGACAGAGTTCATTTTGTCACAGGTAATGGTACAAATAACTTTTTACCACTGGCAATGTTTTTATTAAGGTGCAGGGTGAGGCATAATATCGAGCTATTTTAAAAAGGGCATGATTCAAGCTGTATCGGAAAGGTGAAGGAGATGGCATCAGTTAAGTTGGGCGTGAAATAGCATTCAGGCATAATGGAGCACTGGACCCCACAGCAATGTGCGTACGCTGTAAAAACATTTTATCAAAACAGTAGTTTGTACCAGCTAGTACGTTGTGCATTCCGCAACCACTTCAAGATTAATCGGGATTGGTCAGTGCCATCAGCCTGTGTGATTAAAAAGTGGGTTGAGAACTTTGAAGAGACAGTGTCAATGACAAAGAAGAAAACTGGGAGACCAAAAATTTTGCGCACACTTAAAAACATCAAACATGTAAGAGTTGCCATTGAGAGATGCCTCATCGCTCAGCTCGCTGGCACAGCATTACACTTGGAATTTCAAACAGAATGGTAAGAAGAATTTTACACCAAGATTTGCACTCTCACCCCTACAAAATACAAATGTTTCAGGCCCTTAAGGAAACAGATTATGTGAGCCGAAGCTGGTTCTGCTTAGAATTTTTGGACTTGATTGATGAAGACAAGAATATTGTAAACCATTTGTGGAGGAGTGATGAAGCTCACTTCCATCTCTCCAGTTATGTGAACAAGCAGAACTTTCAATTTTGGAGTGACGTTAATCCTAGAGAACTGCATCAGCAACCCTTGCACTCCATAAAAAGTGGTGCGCCATGTCTTCATTATGGATCATAGGTCCATACTTTTGGAAGATAGCCTTGGCAATGCTGAAAAGTGACTTCACAGAGATATACAGATATGTTGGAAAACTTTTTTCTCCACAACTTGCACACTATGAAGTGAATGACGAGACATTTTTCCAGCAGGACGGAGCAACCATTGCTTGAGTAAGCATGAATATTGTCAATTATTTGTTTCCAAACCATGTGATCTCCCAAAATGGGGATATTGCATGGCCCTCTCATTCATCGGACCTCACAACATGTGACTTTTTCTTGTGGGGTATCTGAAAAGCAAAGTTTATCAACATAACCCTCCTCGAACAATTGAAGCCCTGAAAGAGCGGATCCGACAGCATGTTGTTCAAATTCCACTGGTAATGCTGCGCAATGTGACGAGTCACTTCAAGGTCCATCTGGAGTAACATGTGCATCTAAACAGATACCATCTTACAGGAGTTAGCTTCAAAAAATAACCAATGTTTTACTATTGCAGAAAATGCTTTTTTTATGTATTTTATGATTATGATATTAAAAAATTTAACCAAGTGCTTTTAATTAACAGTCTTTTAAAAATCGCTCTTTATTATGCCTCGCCCTGTATTTGATGGAATTTTAAATCACCATCAAGTCTGTACCTTCATATAAAGCAACAGGTCTAAGCACACTAATGGAGTACAGCACTATGTATTGTTCCCTTAAGCAATTTACAGATACAATATGGTTAATAGGTGCAGATTATAAACAGCAGAGTACTTCTCTTTACTGATGTCTCTCCTGCATATGAGGAAGTTGCAACATGAAATACATCATATGCTGTCACTACCCCAGCTGCGTACAGGCACTAGGAAATGTGTACCCTTCAGACTATATCTTCCAGGATGTGAAGGGACTGGGGGGGGGGGGGAGAGAGAGAGAGAATAAGGCAGCAACTGATGCTGCTATGTTAGCCTGCGATCAGGTCAGAACTGACTTTGTTCCAGATCCGAAGTCTGAATTTTTCTCAGTGTCAAAAATAAAATATCTCGTATATTTTGCAAAGACTGTGGCTGCAAGTGGGGTATAATAAGTAATCTTGGAGCAAATTAACCATGCAGTTACAGAGCAGCTCCTTTTTTGCTAGTGATGAGTGATGAGGTTCTGTTTATTCACCTCTGCATAAGGCACATTCTGAAATGTGATGCTTGTGGTGTATCTTTAACAGCACACAACATTTTAACAGATTGTGTTTTATTTACATTTTAAGGGCAGATGTCAGCCTCGATGAAGACCTATTCCCTATTTTAATCATTCACAGTGGCAGCAAGGGTAAGGTTTTACATTTCCATGTTTTGTCAGATATTATCCAAGAAGTCTGTGGAAGATCAGCTTAGTTGTTAAGATAAGAAACAGCCACGCATTCAAATGTTTTGTTTTTGTTGTATATTGTTTAAAAACTGATTGTTCTCTTCACAGCCAGCCAAAGATGTTCTTGTTTTAATGTTTGTTATGCTTGGTTGACCTTTTCACAGTCAACCAGACATTGCTAGTTTGGAGACTTTTAATTTTTGTGACCTCTTTATGTTCACGTTTTATCATTTTACCTGCTCTACTTTCTGTATGGGTGACCTACTTGCAGTTTATCAGACAGGAGTTCATTCTTGTTTTTAGCTATGTTGGCTGACCCCTTTTTCATTGGGCCACTAGTGGCTTTAATGATGGAGTGCCCTAAAACACCAGTAACAACAAAATTTTCCGTATCCATTAACATCCCCATCATTATTCATAACTGTCTGAATATCTTTTCGCCCACCAAGTTTCCTAGATACATCAGTCAGAGGCCTTCCTGCAGCCATAATAATTTTCATAAGTATGTCTTTAGAATTCCCCATTCCCCATTGCCTTGCTGTTTTCTAACTGTATTGTGTTCTTCTCTTACCAACATTTTTAGCCTTCTGAAATCAATATACAGTATGTTGGGATAGTGTTCTATTTCTTTTCTATTTTTTTTATTTTTATTTAAAAAAAAATACATTTTATTCCCCATTCCTTCTTTGAACTGTGGGGAGCTTAATGGGTTAGCAATAATGCACATGCTTTTTATTCAGGAGGATGGGGGGATTTAATTCCTACCTGCCAATTTTAGTTTTCCATGGTTTCTTAAAATCACTTCAAGGGAATATGTGCATATATCCTTTAGAAGGCCAAGGCCATAATCCTTTTCCTTGCCCCCATCTTTCCCTGCCTCCAAATACTAAAACTTCCACAATCTTTCCCTGCCTCCAAATACCAAAACTTCAAGACATAAAGCGCTAAACAAAAATAAAATGCCCCCCTCGTATGTACTGATCTTTTCAGTTCTAAAATATGTGCCTTTATTATTGGTGTACCTATAGTCATCTTAAATTTTGGCCACTGAATTACTAACACATTCATTAAGATAAATTAACATCTTTCATGGCAATATTTTTTTTTTTTTTTTTTTCAGATGACAGAAATGGCAGCACAGTTCTCCAGTTTGCGACTGTGACATTGACAGCTACTGAAGAATGCAGCCTGTTGCAGGCAGAGGAAGTGCAACCTCTGTCTACCACAACACAGATGTGTGCTGGGGGGCTGGGAACTGATGCTTGTAAAGGAGATAGTGGTGGACCTCTAATGAGACTGTCAGCTGAAGGAACATCTGTAGTTGTGTATGAAATAGGAATTGTTTCATTTCGATCTAGACCAGTCTGTGGACCAGATTCAAGTGTTTACACTAGAGTTGAAGGTTTCCTAGACTGGATACTTGACAATATTAACTGAAACTAGTTATTGAAAAATGCAATCATATTTTTGCTGAAGCCAATATTTAGATTCTCTCTTCAGTTAAGTTTTCTAATTATTAGTTTTCCTAATAAATAAACACTAAAAAAATTTAGCTCCTGTTTCTTATTTGTAAGATTTACTGTTAAATATTTGTTGTCTGTTATATAAAACTGTTCCATATATTTTGATGCAGGGTCAAAATCTTAGATAATTGTAAATCAATAACAAGGGTAATTGTCATAACAAAATTTTTTACCAAGGCTGATGGATGGATGAATGATCAAACTTGGAATTTGGGAGGACATGGGTTGAATCCATAGTCTATCTATCCAGATTTTGTTTTTTTACATGGTTTACCAAATTGGTGCAAGCATATTATGGTATGGGTCTTAAGAAAGACAATAGTCAGATTCGTTCCTCTTCCACACAGGCAATCCTCCTTCATTTCTTATAAATTTTTTATTGCTATACGGACATACTTAAAAAAATAATAATAAAAATATCGATTAAACTTTGGGTAAATGTCATTCATTCTGTAGGAGATGGCTACATAGCTGTAATACACTACACCCTTAGATGGAAGGAAACTTTATCTAATCAGGGATCAAAGTCAGTGGCGTAGCTAGATTAACAAGGGCCCCGGTGAAAAAAAAAAGATTTTTATAGCTCTGCTAAGGCTCATGAGGTTTGCTGCTGGAAGGGGCTCCCTGAGCTGCTCTTGGGGGGCCCCCTGAGCTGTACTTGAAGACCCCCTGAGCCTAGCCCTCCAATTGCTACATCCCTGGTTGAAGTTGAAGTAGAAAAAACCATATCCACGGCAACTGAGCTGAAATATAGGTCATAGTTATAAAACTAAACAACATACAAAGGAAGACAGAGATTGTTAAGAACTGCAGTTTATGAATTTTTTGATATGGCAGTTTACAACATTTGAAGTTCAGGACATTGGCATTCCCAAAAATAGTTCTGTTACATTTGAATCAACCATAAACACCAAGACTTCATTGCAGGGAATCTTTGGTGCATACAGTATGGAGGTGATTGGAATGCAGATATTGTTGGGAGTTTGTGCAATATAACAGAACAGTGGATAAACTCCCGACTCAGTGATCGATCTAGATGGAGAAAATCAGTATCAGTGACTTAGCATGACCATGTGAGATAGAGGGCATTTGGAGGGATTTTTAGCAACCAGGCAATTCAAGAAAAGTGTTTTTTTTTTATGTTAATATCATGAAAACATCTGCTGCATATCAAGTAATACTTCCACAACCACATGATACCATAAACTGTAAATATTTTGGCATGTCATTTGATAGTAAACTCAGTTGCACAGGATGTATTAGGCAGGTGATAGTAAGAGGTTTGGAAGTCCTTCACTCATTGGAGAGGGTAAAAGATGCCAGGCTCTTGGCTGTGGTAATATTGAATGTGACCCCACACCACAAATAAATCAAACAAATTTCAATTATTGCCACCTCCTAGTCATCATCATCATTTTATTTGTTTCCACTTTCATGGGTCATTCAGCACATCCTCTTCCAGAGACTGTTCTTATTTTCAAAGTAGAGTTATAATTGGGATTTAGCAAAATCTGAGGTTTAGTAGAAATGGATATTTAATGGAAGCAGAGGTAGAAAAATAAATTCATAATTATTTAGAAATTAATATATTATTAAAAATGATAATTTGCTTAGATTGTTTTTATGTTTATCACAAATTCTACATTTTGTATAAGTATAATCTATTTCTATATAATACTGCCATAATATTTATTTTTTCTTATTTTTCAACAACAAAGAAACATAGGATGATTTCACAATGTAAGACGGTAAGCTGCACTGGGGTTGGTACAAAACCTACTGCCTTAGTTTTAACTTTGATTGTGCCTAGGATGGTTTTAGTTCATGCTTTGTTACATTAACTTGGTTGCCAAACTAAGGAAGGGTAATAGATAATAAAAGTCACAGGGATATACTGGTAGATAGACACTAAATTCTTCAAATCTGTAACAATCTTATAAAACTAAATTGGCATCGAGAAACTTTTCCAAAGAATTTTATCTGCAGAATCGATTAACACATTTGAGACACACCAACCTCACGAGCACTAGCTGAATTTATAGCTACATGAGGTGTTCTATTTTCACCACACGCTTGCCTCAAAGTTACACATGCTTGCCCAAGATCAGCATCTGCCCCACTCCGCATCTAATTTGCATGACAGAAATGCACGGTATGCTCTAACTGAATCTTGAAGACTGGGGGGAGAAAAAATTTGTGCTGCTATTTATAGAAACGTCCATGGGAACCAAAAGACTTTCCCACGAGAATCATCTGATTAACCGATCAGATATCAGTTCCCAAGCTTGAGATTTCTTGACCTTGATGCCTTAAGATGTTCCTATCGCTCTGAAATTTTGAGAGGAGCTAGATCCTCAAAAAAGCGTTAATTCTTATCCTTATTATTTTTTTTTTTTTAAATGTAGCATTAATAGTTTAGCTGTAAAAAAAATAATTATTTTATGCTATCCCCAAGACTAGTTAATAACTTTTATCATTTTGCAGTTATGAAACTGAAACAACTTTTATTTTACTCCTAATGGGTTGCTCTTTTATTTGATATTTCTCAAGGCAGGCTTACTATTTTTAAGAGGGTCAAATAAAATTTGTAAACCAAGAATAGAATTCATATAATTACTATTTCCCAAGTTCTTAAACGTATCGCTCAGAAAGTGACTTTAATCAATTCAACAAAATCAAAAATGATTATTGTGCAAATTTGATGTCTCTAACTACTTTTTTCGATTTACTATGAATTTTTGTAAATATCAATCCAGTGGCACCAAAATTTATTTTCTTTTATCTCAATCCAATAACTTCACGAATTCAAATGAAACTTATTAGAAATTCTTTGTATTTGATTAAACTTTATTTTGAATAAAATTCCTTTCGTTGAATTTATGTATATGGTCGAAATGTTTAACTTTTCTTTAAGCATGTGTCTGCCTTTACCATATTATATTTAAAAAAACAATCTTTAGACTATGCTAAGCTTTCCAAAAATTTAGTATGTTGTTTCAGCAGAAATGATGTTGTTTCAGTAGAAATGTTACTTTCTTCCTACAAGTTGATTTCCTAGATCTTTCCTAACATCTGAATTTTCTAATTTTAAAGTGGAAAATTACGTGATAAATTTTTATACCGGCATTTCACTTTTAATATACTCAATAGGATTCTCTAGCTACAAGATTTTTAGTCTTTTTATTATCCTGAAAAACTCTCAGAGTGAAGAAAAGTGTTGTGTTATAGTGAAATTATACCGTAACAAAATATTGCATTTACTGTGATGGATTATACTCTGATACAGCTGTTTGCTATTTAAAGTTGATTTATTCTCTGTATTGACTGTTCAGTTAACATTACTACTTCAGTTGGCCGCATAATTGGCTGTAAGGCTGCAGTATGGGGTGCTTCTCTTACGCCCATTCTACTGTAAACGAACATTGTTGCTAGAATTTGCAAAATTCTAAGGTAGCTTACAACAAGTGAATTAAATTATTTACCTAATTACGCATGCACCAGCATAACAATCTTTTTCATATGAACCATGTGGAATTTGTGGCTCAAATAATTCAAGTGACAAGTATAAGGCAACACCATGACACATTACCATGCCACTCGCCTTTCAATTGGCCTTGCAGCCTATTTACAGTTCAACTTTTAGGACTTACAATGGTCCAATATCCTGATGTGACTCTAGTTGGGCAGTGAATGGGGCTGGAAGAATACATGTAGGATGTGTTGCATATTGTTGAGCTCCCAGTCCAACCGACATGGGTCCCTCCCATCCAAATACTAGTGTTAGATCGTGATTGGAGGAATTGTCCTTCAAGTGTGGAATGAGGAATTTTGTGTGCCGTGAGAAAGAGATAGAGCACCGGTTAGAACATCTCATTGGATCCTTTGTGGTAGCATGAATAAATGAGCACACCTAATGGTAACCATATAGTAAGATCCTACAATTTGGATGATAACTAGGCTACATTATGTGCAAGTTCAAACTGGTAAATTTGTTGTTTAAGTAACAACATTTATCAGTTCGTTGTTACTCTTATTGCAGGGCCGTAACAAAAAAACAACCTTGGTGTTGGTAGCTAAGGAACAACAGACAAAATTTTGTATAAAGATAAAAGAATGAGGTATGTAACATGTACATTGCAATGTAAACAAAACCTCCATTATGCCTCCACTTTGAAAAATTGCAGAGACAGAAGTGGAGGTAGGATTTCATGTCGAAATTCCACACTTGTGGATGCAGAGTCAGAGCTCTGTTACAACCCTGTTTCAAAGGAATGTTGCATCTACTACTGGTTTGTTATGTATGCTGTAGTTTTGGTGGGGCCATGTGAATGTGTTGCTACCTATCTGTGAAACATGTAATTTACATGATAAATGTATTTCCTCTGGAAAAATTCATTATTTATGAGATAGGTATAGAGGACTGTCATGTTCCTGTTCTCGTAGAATTTACGGAGACGCAACCACAGACTATACCAGAAGTGCCTAGCTAACTTCCAATGGTTATAAGGAATATCTATTGTCTCCCGAGTGGTTTAGGACAAAGGATAGGCACTTATGGGAGCATTCAGCCAAGGAGTTTGACTAATTGGCGGGAGCTAATAACTGTTATGGTCTATATTGTGGGAGTGCAAGCTTCTATTACTGCTACAAATGAAACAGTGACTTAAGGATACAGAAGTATATTTACAACTCTTGCATAGAATGGAACACTAATGAAGATGCATAGAGTCTTGGCTAAAGGTTTAGAGTAGAGCAGAGGGTGGAGGCAGTGGAGAGACTTCCAAGTCCGGTGTTTGGGCCTGGGCAGGCTCGGTGATAACTTCTGTACGAGGACCGCCGACCGCGTTCGACTGACCAAGTTTGACCACTGGCTACATGGCTTCCATTATATTGCTGATGTGACCCACTAATGCCACAATTGCCTCATCGTTGCCTCACTGATATCGCTAGAGATCCAAGCATGGCACATGACATGCCCACTCTTAATGAAAAAAAGACTCACAGGCTAACTTGAAAGCAATTATGTTTACCCAAAACTAAATCGCAAAATACGACATGCCAGGCCTTTACAATTTCAACTTGATTCTAATATTACGAGGGCCAGTATGATTACAAACAGCATCTCTTAACATGAATACAAAAAATTGGTTGGCATGTTGTCTTACAATTTGCTTTTCAAAATTCTACAAGGTTCATCCATACATTGATGTCACAAAATGAAATTATGGGATACATTTGAATACAAATACAGTTCAGTTCAATACAAAATGTCATGATGTTACAACAGTGTGTAACAATTGTTTTGAGGGACATTAACATCTGCATAACTACTCTGGCTGTACATTTTGCTGTTTGTTGTTCTCTCGATCTCTTTTTGCTTCCCTTCATCAGGAGGTTGCACAAGACATTGAATTATATGTTACATAGTTACAAATTGATACAATCATAGACAATACAATTTTTTTAGAATTTATCGTTCAACATGCCACTCTACTTTTGGCGGTTGATCAAAGTATTCCACTGCCATAACATTTTTGTGGTCCAGAACAGTGGCACATCCCCCCTTCTGGATGCTCTGATATTTGGCGACTCTGAAAAACTTGCACATTTAATTTACACAGAGTTGCTTTCACAGTTGGTTACAAACAATAATGTTTCAAAACACAATACATAATTTTTTTTTACTACTTAATAGAAAAGATAGCACAGTGTGCTTGCACGGAAAGGCTGATTGCTATCGTGCCTGTATGTTTACATGCAACCGCTGACGTGGTGTGTCTGCTTCTATGTGCCAGTGATATGAGGTTAGTCCCGCTGATATTCTCTAGGTTGACTTCAGCTGACTACCACGTACCAATATACAACATTCTTGAAAAGATTATTACAACGTCTACAATTTCGCATTTACCGACACATCCGTATAGTGCCTTGCTATGATCAAAAGACACAGTAATTACTAATGCACCTAAATAATTCTTGTACTGCACAATAAGTTATATTTTTCATCACTTTGCCACAAGTGTAGAATTAATTATAATTTCTCATTAAGATTCTATAACATTTTCAGGGGTTATAATTCTACTTCCAATTATAGGTCTACCTATTCCTCAAAATACCAATTGATACTTATCTGAACCAGTCAATTGATTACATCTGACAAAACTCATATGAATTCTAGACACCATCTGTTTAATAGAATTACAATAATTGCAAATGCATGACAGTAAACTTTTTTTTTTACTTCAGTAGTTCCCCTCCCCTCCCCCACTGTTGATATCAATTCATACTGTTGCAACAATCTTTACAACTCTTTATCACACTTTTCCACAAAGTAGCCATATTGGTTTTTATCAATGTTATGAAGTCGATCATATGAAATTTTACAATGTAACAGATATTAGTAACACTTTGTGAATAGGCTGACATTCTGAATGTGACTGCTGCTCAGTTTTTATTCATTTACAGCGGACAAATACGTGATTGATACAACTATCCAACTCATTTGCGCACTTCCATGTCTTAACAGTTTCATTGAGTATAACTTCCAACTAATATGGTCATTGCTAAGTTGCAAGATCCAAGCACTTGTTGAAAAAATACAAGAATCATCCTTCAAGCAGTATTTAATCTTGTAAATTTATGCACATCTTTATATAATATAGGGTTCACGATTTACGACACTCAATTAGTATTTGCTTCAGTAAATGCAAAGGAATCGCTACTTAAACAATAGTGCCTACAATTTCAAGAACATGCCAATGAAATTTAATTTATTTTTAATCTTGTTTTGTTTATATGCGCGATTGTTCAATTAAATTTGTGTACATATGTTCAATTATCTCATGTTGTATGCATAATTATTTAAGTGAACTGCTTTTGCTTAGTAATTATGGATTCACTAAAGCCAGTTACTATTTGTAGGGTTACTTAAATATTTTAATGCCCCTCATTCACTACAAAACATAATTCTTACATACTAATAGCACAACACACAAATTATTACACGATCATTACTGATATTCCTCCCACAGAACAATATATTAATTCCAATTGTTGTTAAAAACAAATATGCAACTAAGCTACAGCTACCATTATTTTTTCTTAATATAATTGCTTGCTTTACAGTTTACACCATTACATTACTACGTTCGTGTGACCACACAAACTCCACCCTGTGTTTAATACAGAGGAGCGTAAACACAAGTTTTGCCAACTTCTGACATCGATTTCTTGACATAATACTAGACTGTCATGTTAAGATGCGTACCCTAGTTACAACGGGTGTTAACATTTGTGGCTTGAAATAAGTAATCTGTTTACATTCTTACGTCATGCAGCCAATATGCCCCTACTTGTTCCATTGAAATAATGCAAATTTCTCCTCATGATAATTAAATTAACCATATACATAAGCTACACATCTACATGTTTCCTAAATTTCCACAGATTTATGTTGGCTGATATATACATTTCCGTACCCTCTTTTTAACTTAAAATTTATCTAAGTTAATTTCTGCCAATCTTATAAATTACTTATGATTTTATGCAGCTTGTCATTTAGACTAATTTTTGATTAATTACACATTCGTTACCCATAGTTGTACATAATTAATTTCTACTCTTACTATATACAGTTTAGAAATCATATCTCATTATGACTTCAAAACATCAATGTTATTTACACAGTATTTTCATATTTCCCTTCTCTCGACATTTTATGATTTAGCATTAGTTTTTCTTGCCAATTTCTTCCATTGCTTACAGCTTACTAGCTTTCGATTTCCTTCACTCTGGTGCCCTTGTTTTCTGAGAATTCACTTGGAAGGTTCACAGTGAGGACATCCAATTCTATTAAGCTTTACAATGCTGTTTCGACTCATTGATTTCAATTTACACAGTTCCTTCTGTGCACACTACAACCCCTTCAATCAGGCTTTTATTTCTAAATTTTCCTCTTACTGTTGCATTTCTCCTGTTCTCTTAGAAATCAGTATAAACACTGACAGTATAGAACTACAGTACTTTACATTATGCAGCCATCTTGGATTAATGACATGAGCATTGTGCAGCACCATCTGCACCCATTTTCTCCCCTCCACTGCCGCATTTCCTTGTTCTATTAGAACTTAAAATAAATTAAAATTTGTAAATCAGAATAGTAAATGGGGGAGGAATTTAACCAGTACTGGATTACCATGTAGTAGGAGTTAACAAATGCCTTCTAGAGGTGGCCCTGCATCTAAGATATTCTCCATTTCTTTTCTTTTTTTTTTTTTAGCTCTACTACTGCCCTGGACGGTGAACCCAAGGGCCCTTTTTTCATATTTGCTATGGGCCCCCCACTGTCTTAATCCAGCCCTGAATTTATCATTCTAATTATAAAAGAAAATTTTATATCTATACTATTATAAGTCTGTAAGCAAGCTGCGTGCGTCTCTTTACAGGAACAGGCATCGCGCAATAAGTACTGCAACAATTTGGATGTGGTTTTCAAGTTTTTAGAGCTAATGGTGTGAGTCAAAATCTGGAAAAATAGCTAATGACTTATATGTACCATGGGAAGGAGCAAGCAATTAAACAACCTTTATATTTGGAAACTTGTGGGCTGCCGATCATTATACACTTCAGATGTGCACTCCTTTCGCAAAAATCTGGCAAAACTTTTGATTCAGTTTTTTTTTTTTTTTTTACTTTCTTTTTTTTTTTTTTTTCTTTTGTTACTCAGTTTTCTGGACCACAGTGCTTAAAATAAATGGATTACACGAAATAAATGTAATAAGCATTGACTTGCATAGCAACAGGTAAGTTACCATGCAAAATGCATTAGATTACTAATATCATAGTAGAGGTGGGCGCCGCCTGCAAAAGTCTCGGCGGCGGCGCGCCGAGCATTTTCCGTCGGCGTTGGCGTAACGCCGGCGGCGTGGCGGTGTGACAATTTTATGTAATATTAATAAGAAACAAAAATGTTCATTTATTTATTCAAAATTTATATATTTTTGAACTCTTTGTAGTTATTTTCAATAAAGACAATTTTATTTACGCGATTTAAGCTTAGTCTAGTATCCAAAATCTAAATCTTTCCGCAGAAATAACTAATCCAGGCACAAAAAATACCCTTTCGCCCAGCGTGCTTGTGGCTGGCGCAAAAAGCAAAGGATTGGCAAGAAGAGAAGGATGTGAAAAGGCATTTTCTTGTTCCAATAACTTAAAAGTTTTACATTTTTATTTTCTGATGGATCTGATGAAGCTAAATCTCTCCAACATTCTCGATCGATCGGATCATCACTATCAGTACCATCTGACCTAGCATAAACACGATGCTGTTCATCAACAGTTTGTGCAGTAATCATGTATCTTTGGTGGAGCTTCAAGAAGCGATAGGGTCAACACCATCGTTTGTTCTGACAATTTCAGTGATTGCTTCCTTGATATATGAGGCACAAAATGAAGGTCTGGTCTTTTGTATTGACTCTAAATAAGTATCTACGTCTTTGAGAACCACAAAGCAGTATACAAAAGTGATGTTCTCGAATGATCTTATAACAGGGAATAGTTTGTTAATTTTGTGCTTAAACTGAAACATAATCAATGATTCGTCATCTAAGACAGAATTTAATATATTAATTATTTCAGAACGAAACAGAAGAGCCACCTTAATACAATATGTCTTTTGAGACGACATTGCCTCAAGTGCTGAGTGAAACCCTTTTCAAAAATTTTACAAGATCTTCTAAGAGATTCTAATCACTTTGACTAGTCTTTAGCTCATCTTGTCCAATGTTTTTTAACATGTTGTTTGATAGGTCACATTTACAAACTTTCCAGCATCTTTAAAACGCTGACTTGGTGTTGCAGTTTTGATAGAAGAAATATTTTTAATAGTAGTTCGTGCCTGCGACTTGTTTCGTATTTGTCAAAAATTTTGAAGCTTTTTATGTTTTTGTACGGAATCTTAAATATTTCAAGGAAAAAACGTAGCCTATATTACTCCCTGCCAAATCAGCAACCCTCCAGCTAAAGTCCTGTCAAAATCGATTCATACACTAAATAAGTTGTATATAAATTATTCATACTTGTTAATAGCTGAAAAATGTGTCATATTATAGAACATTTTCAAGTATATTCTAGAAGATCACAAAAAAAAAAAAAATATTAGAACACTTTGATTAAAATATGACCAATTTCAACCACCAAATCTCCCGTACACCCACAACTACCGACAAGAAACCACCATAGTGAATTATACAAGACTGAAAGAGGCTTCTACCACAGACAAACACCAGTGGTAAGGTAGTAGTGGCTGCAAAGTGAAATATAGGAACACGTACTGTGTCTATTTATATACATAAGATTTCCTTATACAGATGGTAAGTTCTTTCAATTACTTCATCCGATCTTTCTGTTTGGACTGGTTCCGTCAAATCATTTTCTAAAATAGAATCGTTAGAATCACCTAGGGATTGTACGACATTATCAAAGGAATTCAGAAAGTCTTGTTCTATTCCTTAGCATCAACTTCTTGCTCTAGCAAGCAATATCTCGCTGCATTAAACTTTTTTTTTTTTACGAGCATTTCAATTTTTGGAGCTCCATTTATGCCATTAACTGTCAAAAAATGACGGAACCCATGACCAAGACACAGATCATGTCCCATATTAGCTAGAGAAAGTGCCCGTCGCACGTTTGTTTCAGCATCGCTAAACTTCTAAATATTTCCAACGAAAAGTAGTTTGATTTTGAGTCATAAAACACAGATACAGAGGGTTTTTTTAATTTTAGTTTTAATGAACTATGTCTTCTTAGTATCTACTTATTCACTCAATTAAACTATTTAAAAAAAAGTATTGTCTTGTTGGGAATTGTTGCTCAAGTACACGCCGCGAAGCAAGTGTCGGCGGCGGCGGCGGCGCGCCACTGAGACACGGCGGCGTCACGCCGGCGCGGCGCCCACCTCTATATCGTAGGCATATATTATCTCTGGTAGACAGTTTATCTCTGGAACAATATGTCTGTTATCACTGAACATTAATAAGCCTATACTTCTTCTTTATATTTCATTATGAATAAGAAAATCAATTTTCTTTCTCGAAAAAATATGTCTGAAAAACAGGTAACAATACATTTTTTCCCACAGTGACTTGTGTGGAACTTTCCATATTTCTGTGTACTTTAGTCAGTTAATATATATTTTGTGGCTATAAAGTGCAAATATTCATCAGTAATATCGCGCAACGAACGTGTGTACAAATTTTGGCTGCTGTTCAAACCACGACCAGTGGAATAAACTGTTATTTCTATTAAATAAGTTTCATAACCTTGAGTTTGCAATGTTTATTGTCATATGAGCTTTAGGTTAGTGACAACAGCAATATGGAACCACTGAAACAAAATGAATTAGGCATCTTAAAACATTATGCCACACCACGTAAATAACAATAAAACTAAATCCATTATGCCTTATGCTCTAACAAATCAAGTCAATTGTCATTCTGGTTCAGGCTGCATTTCAACCTTACCACTAATTTGGCTAATGATTACATTCTTATATCATAGCTTCTGTCACATTGGCATTGATACATTCGCTGTATAGTGATCCATTCTTGAAACTTTGGAATAATAATAATAATTCAGATGCTGTTATTATCAATAAAGAAAACTCTTATACTACAACACACTTCTAAGGGGACTAAGTCGTGGGTAACTGCTGTATCTATATAAATTAGCGGCACCACGGTTATTGTGCAATCCTCCGTATCCAAATATAAAATAAGATTTCTTTTAGTTAAGTTAAATATTACAAAAATAATATTTTTCATTATGACCACAGATACAACCTTACTAAAGTTTATGCTTCCCTATATAATCTCAGCCAAAGTTTATGCATAGTGATGATAAAAGCAACTGTGATAACATTTTGATTTTTAGATGTGATTGAATGACATCAATAAGTATATCCTCGAAATGATCAACATCATGTCAATGAACTGTATTGGGAGTTATTGTAGGAAAGAAGGAGGGTGAAGAGAGTACTGGTAATGTACAGAGCATGGGGTGATGGGGCTTGCTGGGATATTCGTCAAAGAATTAGGAATAGTGCTTAAAATTTTCTTTTGTTGGTAAGGGTTTCAGGGATTGGAACAAATTACCAAGTGAAGTGATTAATAATTTACCAAAAACGCTTAAACAATTTAAAATTAAAATTTGTAAATCGGAAAAGTAAATGGGGAGGAATTTAATTATAAAAGAAAATTTAAAAAATAATGTAAAAATAGGTAATCAGATGGCTAGGGGATTTGACACCAGAGCATTAGCTCCATTGCAATTAAAATTAATAATAATGACTTACGTAGGTATTAACATGGTGGAAGATCAAAAAGACGAGGCTAATTATCCAGTTGAATTTTTAAATTCCCTCGGTGCATCTGGTTTTCCCTCGCATAAACTGAATGTATAAGTTGGTACTCCATTCATGCTCATCAGAAACATATCACCACCACAGCTGTGCAATGGAACTAGACTTCTGTTGAAATCCTTGCACATTGAGGCCATTATCTTAACAGGATGTGGATGAGGAGAGGAAGTATTCATTCCACGAATACCATTGGTACCGTCAAACTTTCCATTCTAATTTAAGTGCCTGCAATTCCCGGGAACCTGATGTTTTGCCATAACAATCAACATGTCTCGGGGCCAGACACTGGGAACCATAGGAATTGATCTTCAGACACCATGTTTCTCCCACGGCCAGCTATACATTGCTGCTGGCTCTAGTGTGATATGTCATGTCTATATGTATGTGCACCAAACTAGAAATATGGTATACACAGAGGCACTGTAGCTAGCGACCTGCCAAGTAAGGTAAAGGTAGCATCTTATGTCTCTTAAACATTGGTTCACCTATATCGCAAAAATAAAATTCTTTCTAAATAATAACTTCTTATACTTCGAACAATAATTACAACCCCAAATTAGTACTGTTAATTTTTCAGGTAGCTTTTCTACTATTTAATCAATTATATCACATAAAAATATGAATGAAACAAACTCTTGGATATCAGTATGAAAACCGAACCTAATGTAATAACTAATACAAATGAAACTTTTCAGTAGACATTTACAACTCGTACCTTAATAACTGGTAATACAATAAAATCAATAAAGAATTTTTACACATACCAAAGCACATGTGTGTGCAGCAATGGGAAAATGCTAGTATATATATAGATGTGTGTGTGTGTGTGCATTATTTGAAATATGTGTATTTGAAATGAAAATGCAAAATACCGATTTTCATTTTGTATTTAAAATACTTTGATATAAAAAAGCATTTTGTATTTAATTTGAAATACTTTTTCAGACATATTTTTTATTTGAAAAATGCAAAATACTTTTCTTGGTTTTTTTCATTTCCTACTGGCAGTATTGCATATATCATGAATACGAGTGGTGAGGTAGCTCAAATGTTAAGATTCTTGTTTTCAAAAGCTCATGGCCCTGTCCCAGTTTGAAATCCCAGCGAGGCCTGGAATATTATGTGTTGTGTTTGATCATATTAACTATGCAAGGTCATTTCTTGGTTTGGACTCCACGTTAAACTGTAGATCCCGGAGGAAAGGAACTGGTCATCCTACCTCTGACACAATGGTTTTCCTCCTTTACGAGGATCTTTACAACTTTCAGGGTATGAACTAATTTTATAATTATATCATGAATATTGATTTACTAACTCATTCAAACTATTGTCAACATTACCAAACAAAATTCAAATGACAGCTGTACTGTTGCACAAATATCAATGAAATTTACAATACCGACACATCTAACAATGCCACCGCCGACTTGCATGTTGTGATTATTTTTTTAATTTTTATTTATTTTTTATGCCAGTTTTGTTTTGCTTGATGGATGCAAACTATTTCAATTTAACTAAAGCATTGCAAATAAGTTTTTATTTACTACTGCACATCATACAAACCACATCTCACTTGTTCCTAACTTAAAATTAAATTACCACTTTTTTCGCCTCTATTGTACAAAGTTAGGTTAATTTTTGCGGATTCATCAGATTAAAATTTGTAAAATGTTTATTAACTGCGGAAAAAATAATAAAATTTTCTTTGTCTGGGGCGACAGCAAAAATATTCCATTTATATTGAAGCATTGTTTACAGAAATCATAAATGTCTGTTAGCAAGATATGTCCAAAATTCTTAAAGGAAATGATAGTGCTCCCAACAACATTTTGAATCATATTATAAGAATTCAATTTATTTGCTATTCTTGTTTTGTAGTTATTGTTATTTGAAACACAAATGCCCAGGACCAGCACTAGGATTCTTGGGCCCCGGGTAAGCGTTCTTAATAGTGACGTAACCAGTTCGGGTCCCGGCGTAAATTTACCCATGTACCCTTCCTCCCCTCCTCCCCCCCTAATGCCGGCCCTGCAAGTGCCTTAAGTACATACTTAGAAACAGTTTTGTTTGTCTTTTATGCAGTTGTGCTGGTATTAAGTTAATTAGTGCCGAGACTTTACAAATAAATCCTGATTCAAGTTTCGGCACAAGTATCAAAGTGTGAACATAGCTTAGGAAAGTATGTATTATGTATTTATTTTTGGAGAAAGATGATGGTGATCTTTTAGAGGAGTATTAGAAAGTCAGACCTCAAAATACAAACAATATGAATTGTGTTGTTTACTGAATTCAATTAATTTTGACAAGTTAGCTGTGAACACTCCACCACCAATATGGACTGCAAAAAGTGATTCATTTAGGGCTCTGATTGCAGATGTTATTCAGTAAATAGCTAACCCACCAAAAATTATGTGCTGTCACACTAGCAATAATAAAATTGCTGAAGAATTTATGGGATACAAAGAAAACATAAAATTAGCTTTAAAAGTGATTGATTGTGTACGCACCATGGCAGATATTTGGTCTTCATCCAAGCTATCTTGGTATGATGGGTTATTACATTGACTGTAACATATCTAAAAGAAAAAGAGCTACACTTTCTTGTTGGAGATTTAAAGTGTCTAGTACATTTGGTAAAGTAACTGAATTCATTGTTGAAATTATCAAAAATTATAACATGTTTACTTACGATTAATCTAATATGTTCAAAGCCTTTAAAAAGTATGGTAGTCCTATGTTGAGAACACACACTGTATGTGATAGAGATTCAGCTAACAATGAAAATATTGAAGTTGTTGATAAGATGTTACTATTGAGTTTCCCAAACAATCTAAATAATGAAAGCTACACTACCCATACATTGTACACTGTCAAAACAACTCATACAAGAAACTACATGATATGGCAATTGTAAAATGTCGAGAACTTTGAAATCTGAGTTCATGGTGTCTAAAAGCATGCTTCTCTATGTCCAACATGTGCTCTCCATTGTAATTAAACTAAATTGATGTAATTCGTATTATCATAATATTCAAGATTTTTTCACGAAACATTAAGAAAACTAGAATTGGCACCTTTCAGTTAAATTGTAATTAATTTTCTAAATGAATACATAATAATAAAAACTTTTTGTGGAACACATCTGAAGTTTAGAGCAGGCCAAAGATACCTATGGATGTTTACCGTCAGATAAATGAGAATGCAATGGATGCTAAGCAGTTCACAAATGGATAATTCTAAACACTGTGGTGTGTTGATATATATAATTAAAAGAAGCATTACAAGGCATTTTGTGAGACTCTACCAATTAGAAGAAACCAAGGCAAAAGATAGCATATTAGCATCTGTATGTAATTCTTTTTTAAAACTCAAATATTTGCCAAAGGTAAACAGAGAATACATAAAAGGATAATTTGTTGCTGAGGTACTAACTATAAAACAAGATGATGTTCAAAATATATATAATCCTACTGGGGAAAAAAGTAAAAGCCTATATCTTATTATATGTTTGTAGAGGGCTCAGATTCTTCTGTAGCCAGTGTCAGTGCAAACTCGGCCATAGACATAGAAATACTGCAATATTTAGGGGATAATGATACTAGTTTAGATTGCTTAAATAAAAATCCAACAGTAAAAAAAGTGTATGAACAAGTAGTAGTGTTAAAATCAATTAATTTAGTGAAATAAATAACATACATAATAAGTGAACAACAAGTATTTTATTATAACAAAAGTATTTTTAAAATACCTATTTTGTATTTAAATACTAAAATTTCAAACAATTTCATATTTTGTGTTTGAAATAGAAAAACAAGAATGTATTTGCATTTTGTATTTAAATGCTGTTTAAAAACTATTTTGTTCATCTCTGATATATAAAAGGGATAATTAGATGACTAGGGAAATTGTCACCATAGTGTTGACTCCATCGCAATTAATAATGATGATGATAATAATAATTTACGACAAAAATTTACAGCAAGGGAGTACAACCGGGGCAGGTGTGAATTCGAAGGTTACTTGTCAATGAACACAGCACTTAAACTGAGAACAGGTTTATTGAGAACTCAAACATACACGCAGCACTGACTGCCTCTTGGGCAGAATGCTCTTCTATTTATACACAGATAGAACGTACTAGAGATTACAAGTGACCTTAGGAAACATGTAGAATCTTCTAGAAATAATAAACAGAATTAAATAATTTTTGTCAGTGGGCGGGATTGAACCGGCGACCTTCGGTACCGCAATTCGTGACGCTACCCGCTGCGCCATGCTGGCAGACGGTACACTGGCGTTCATGCGGCATTGCTCCCTCTCCTGAGGAAAACAGCGTCCCGCTGTTAGATTTCTTTTGGGGCACGCTGAAGTGTCCTGGATCTTGATCTTGTCGTGGGTCCTCTGTATGGCAGTTCTGGAGGGCCCCTCCTGTTTGTACTATTATCTTCCTGTCCGACTTCCTCAGTATCCAAACCGTCCTCAGAGTCCTTGAACAAGAAGCTGGTTGTGCCTAGCTGCTCGTCAGGATTGTAGTAAGGCTTCATGCGGAGGACGTGAACAATGTCCCTTCGCTTTCGTCGTTTCGAAGACGGCTCATAATCCTCGACTTCGTATGTGACGTCTGACCGGCGGCGTATGACACGATACGGACCAAAGTACCGCTTCAGCAACTTTTCCGATAGCCCAACCTTCCGGACAGGGGTAAAAATCCATACGAGATCTCCTGGGTTGTACGCAACAGGTCGGTGCTTGCCGTCATACCGCTGACGGTCCTTCTCCTGGGTGGCCAGTGTTCGTATGCGAGCCAGCTGTCTTGCTTCTTCGACCCTGGTAATGAGCTGTTTTATATAGTCATCCTGAGTGTCGTCCGGCTGGAATGGGAACAGCGTATCCATTGTGGTCTCAGCTTCACGGCCATGGAGCAGAAAAAACGGAGTGAAGCCTGTCGTATCTTGCCTTGCTGTATTATAAGCAAATGTGACCACTGGCAGTATTGTATCCCAATCCTTCTGCTCAACATCCACGTACATCGACAGCATATCGGCTAATGTCTTGTTGAAGCGTTCTGTGAGACCGTTTGTCTGAGGGTGGTATGCAGTTGTCATCCTGTGGACAACGTCGCATCTTGACATGACCTCTGATACTAGTCTTGACTGGAATACCTTTCCACGATCGGATATCATCACACGTGGTGCTCCATGCTTCAAAATAATGTCTTCTACTAGAAATTTTGCAACCTCTGGATCTTCTGCAGTCGGCACAGGTTTGGTGACAGCGTAGCGCGTGAGGTAGTCGGTGCAGACTATTATCCATCGGTTACCGGTTGTCGACTTCGGGAACCTCCCCAAAAGGTCGATCCCAATTCGGTGGAATGGAACTGCTGCAGGTGGAATTGGTACTAGATGACCTGGAGGTAATTGCGGCACATGTTTCCGTCGCTGGCACTCTTTACAGTGACTCACATAATGCTTGACAGATCGGTAGAGACCCTTCCAGTAATACCTGCGTCTGATTCGGTCCAGGGTCTTCACAAATCCCAGATGACCGGATATTGGAGCGTCGTGGAAATACTTGAGAATAGCTGGCTGGAGATGAGTTGGAACGACCAGAAGCCACTTGGGGCCTAGTGGATCGTAGTTGTTCTTATACAATGTCCCATCTATCAATTGAAACCCTCCTTTGGCCGGTTCTCCCTTCTCCAAGGCGTCTATGGTTCTTAATAACTCTGAATCTTCCCTCTGTTCAGCTGCAACGTCACCTAATTCAGCGAGGGCTGAAATTCCATTCATGCTGTTGTGTTCTATTAAAGGATTCCTTGAAAGGCTGTCGGCATCCTTATGTTTGCGTCCATTTTTGAATACCACCGTGACGTCGTACTCTTGAAGTCTAAGTGCCCATCTTGCTAGTCGACCTGATGGATCCTTCAAGCTGGTTAGCCAACATAAAGAATGGTGGTCTGTCACGACGGTGAAAGGTTTGCCGAATAAATACGGACGAAACTTGTTGATAGCCCAGACAACTGCGAGGCATTCTTTCTCGGTTGTAGAGTAGTTTATCTCGGGCTTAGAGAATACTCTTGATGCATAGGCTATCACCTTCTTAGCACCTTCCTGAATTTGCACAAGCACTGCACCGATCCCATAACCGCTGGCGTCAGTGTGAAGTTCAGTTTCTGCATTCTCGTCGTATAAGGCTAGAACTGGTGCGGAAGTTAGAGCCTCCTTAAGTGCCTGGAAAGATCTTTCTTTAGTTTCATCCCAGTAAAACTTTGCGTCTCCCTGCAAAAGTTCTTGCAGTGGACGTGTCATGTTACAGAATCCTTTTATGAAACGCCGGAAGTATGAGCACAGCCCAAGAAAGCTTCTCACATCACGAATGTGCTGGGGAGTTGGAAATTCCATGACTGCCCTTACTTTATCTGGATCAGCGCGGACGCCATCTCCGTTGACCAGGTGCCCCAGGATTTTTATCTCTCTGGCGACGAAGAGGCACTTCTTCGGATTGAGGCGGAGTCCTGCAGTCTGAACACACTTCAGCACCGTTGACAGGCGACTCAGATGTTCTTCAAATGTTTTCGAGAAAACAACAATGTCATCTAAATAGCAAAGACACGTCGTCCACTTAAGGTGTCGAAGTAAGTTGTCCATCATGCGTTCGAATGTGGCCGGAGCGTTGCATAATCCGAATGGCATTACTTTGAATTCATAGAGGCCATCAGGTGTAATAAAAGCCGTCTTTTCTCTGTCAGCTTCGTCAACCTCGATTTGCCAGTAGCCTGTCTGCATGTCCATGGTTGAGAAGTATGTAGCTCCTTTCAAGCAGTCTAAGGCGTCGTCGATGCGCGGCAGTGGGTAGACATCTTTCTTTGTGATTTTGTTCAGCCGCCGATAGTCGACACAGAATCGCCACGTACCATCCTTCTTCTTTACGAGGACCACCGGAGATGACCAAGGACTCTCCGAAGGTTGAATAATGTCATTATGCAACATCTTCTTCACTTCCTCTCGAATTATTCGCCTTTCGACTGGTGACAATCGGTACGAGCGCTGGCTAATGGGCGGATGATCCCCAGTATTGATACGATGCTTTATCGTGGGCTGTTTCGTCTGACCCCTTTTTTGCTGGGGTGTGAATACACCAGAGAATTGGCGTAGTATAGTTAACACCCGGTGGTGTTGTTCCTTGGTCAGGCCGGACCCTATTGGCAGTTCCATAGTTGTTTCCTCCAGCGTGTTGTCGGTACTAGTAACAGAGCATGGATCTTCGTTAATGACGTTGAGCTCGCCCTCCTGGACTGGTTCAGCTGTCCCTATGCACATTCCCTTGGGGATAATTTGTGACTGCTCGTGACAGTTGGTGATCCAAATGTCTCCTCGACCACCGATAATGCTTATGATAGCCGCTGGTATGTAGATTTCTTTCGTGAGCCTAATAAACTTTCTACTATCGACAAGCACTTCAAGGTTGCGGTCGTCCGTGTTTTTGACTGGGACTCTTCTCATTGCGAACGGCGGGATTGTCACGTTGTCAACGGCGAATAACTTCCCAGAAGATTCTGTGTTACGTGTACCCGTCGCAACGACTTCTTCAATTTGCAGCTCAGACGTTCCACAGTCAATGACAGCTTGGGATGCCTTAAGGAAGTCCCATCCAAGGATGACATTATGACTACATTCTGTTAAAATGACAAATTCAACTGGCTGGGTCCTGTTGTTGATGGTTATTCTCGCGACACAAGCTCCAGCTGGCTGGACGTACTTTCCATTTGCGACCTTTAGCACAGTTGCCCCCGTATCACGGAACATTGTCTTCTTTAGTGTGCGACGATAATTGTCCGACAACACGGAGAAAGAAGCTCCTGAATCAACCAGCGCCCGGACAGGTTGGCCGTCGATTATAACGTTGATGAGATTTCCCGACATCTTAGTGACTGTCATCCATGGAGGATTTTCATCTGCGGCGGCCTCACCTCCGTAGATGGTCGCCTTGCTTAGTTTTCCTGCGTGCGGCGGCTAGGGGAGCGGCTGGTAGCTCTGTCCGGCGACGATGAACGGCAACGGCGCGTCGGGGATCGACCTCGTCTAGGGTACGGCGATGGGCTTCTTCCCGTAGGTCGACCGAACTCGTCAGCGGGTGGCTGCCTGGGGTAGAACTGTTCTGATGGCGGACGTCTTGCGGCAAAATAATCGTCAAATACTCGTCTTCTCTCTCTGCAGTAGCGTACGACATGTCCAGGGCGCCCACAGTGGAAACATACTGGCGCGTTGTCTTCTGTCCTCCAGACGTCCGTTCGTCTGCGGGACGTCATAGGTGCCGGAGGATTTGGTTGTGGCCGTGTCGGCCGGTTCCTAGGCTGCCGTTTGGCAGCTGCAGCATACGTCATATCAGGGCGAGGCCATTCTTCACGTCGAGTGCGATTGGCTCGGCAGACAGGAGCTATTGTCTGAAATACCTCTTTCTCCGCCGCGTCGGCTCCTTCATGACCCACTGGGCTTACATCCATGGCCATGATCTGATGCTCACTCGGTTCAAGAGTCCCAGCTGCCATGAACTGTTGTAATTCTTCTCTCACAATTTGTCGTATGAGAGACGCAAAGTCGTGCTGGTCTTCCACAACTGCCATAGGGACTACGTTGGGAAGTCTGTCATACTTCTTTCGCCCAACCCTCCTTTGTTGCATCTCCTCAATCCGCTGGCACCACTTGATGAACTCTTCCGTCGTAGCGACGTCTTTTATCAGAAGAGCTTGGTACATGTCTTCTGCAATACCTTTCATTAGGTGCGTAATTTTGTCGGCTTCAGTCATACTCGGGTTGACTACGTTGCATAGGGCCAAAACATCCTGTATGTAAGATTGCGTCGGCTCCCCATGTCGTTGGGCCCGGTTCTTCAGTTGTTCTTCCGCCGAGCGGATTTGTCGCTGGTGGTCCCCAAACGTTTTCTTAAGTTCCGTCTGGAACATTTCCCAGTTATTCAGCTTCTCTTCGTTGTTCTCGAACCACTGCTGGGCGGTTCCGTCCAGATAGAAATAAACATTTGCCAAGCACATGGTATGATCCCACCTGTTGTACTTGGCGACTCGGTCGAACCCTTTTAGCTATTTGTTAGGATCCTGTCCAGCGTCTCCAGAGAACACCGATGGGTGTCGAATGTGCAGCTGGCTTGCCGCCATGGGTTTCCTAATGACGCGGACTTTCGGAAGGACGTACTGAGTATATCCCTTGTAGTCCGGTTCCAGTCCGTGTAGGCGGCGACTTTTACGTTGCCTAATCGGAGCCACGACGATGCAGCTGTTGGACAGGGTACCCGGCATCTCCACCAAACTATGTCGCGTTGCAACCGGGGCAGGTGTGAATTCGAAGGTTACTTGTCAATGAACACAGCACTTAAACTGAGAACAGGTTTATTGAGAACTCAAACATACACGCAGCACTGACTGCCTCTTGGGCAGAATGCTCTTCTATTTATACACAGATAGAACGTACTAGAGATTACAAGTGACCTTAGGAAACATGTAGAATCTTCTAGAAATAATAAACAGAATTAAATAATTTTTGTCAGTGGGCGGGATTGAACCGGCGACCTTCGGTACCGCAATTCGTGACGCTACCCGCTGCGCCATGCTGGCAGACGGTACACTGGCGTTCATGCGGCAATATCAGAAAATGATTTAAATAGTTCCATCTGTGTATATTCCTACAATTTTACAGTTGTATTATCTACTATGGGATCTATAGTCCCGCTATGGTGTTCCTGTAACCGCCCTCTTATAGTAATATGCAGTTTTACATACTTAACTGTTATCTTTTGCCAACTTCTGGCAACCATATTCTTGCACCTATCACATTTGTGCCACCATAACCACTTTTTATGGACTTAAGGTCTGGCCACACTAGAACAAGCTGAGCCCACACCGTCACCGCACCAACACTTGGTCGAGTGTCTGTTTGCCCCCCTTGCGTCCACACTGGTCTGTAGCATGGCCGTGTTATGAATGGGTTCCTACTCAGTCTTTAGTCTCCTTTAATATAAACACTTGGCTGTTTCACAGAATTAATGTTAAAAAATTACCTTAAAAGTGATTTTGGAATTGTAGCTGTGGCTTCCACCCATAATTTATTATAGAGTATTGTGCTTTATAATCTACGAAAATAATAAACTACGTTAAAATACTTTTTTTGTCTGATTTCAGTTATCTCCTAATTGTTTGATCTCTTATGCACAAAAATAGTACTCCAGAGCAGTTTTAACAAATGATTGTCACACTGAACTGGATTGAAATATTCTCGTGTATCTCTACATAGTCACGATTAAATCATAAGTGTCATTCACTTCAATTTAACGTGTTTGTTTTGGCTGAGATTCCTTTAGATTCACTCAATTTTTCTTTTTTATCAAAAAAAAATAAGATTATTATACATTTTTATTTAAATGCAGACTGCAAAGTTTCTGTAAAATAATAATAATTTCATGTGATCTAAAAATTCCAGTCACAGAGTTTCTTATCAGCCGCCCAGTACACCTCTATCACCATCACCTAATTTTCAAAGTAAAACTACAGATTAACGTGAAATTCGAACCACGGAGCACCCTAGAATCTTAGCATTAACAAATCAAAGCTTTGACAGAGGTGAATGTCAATTTTAAGAGCCATATTTGACAGAGGTGAATGTCAATTTTAAGAGCCATAAAAATTACAGCTGACACAGGGATTTGAACAAGGAACTTTCAGTTCCCTAATTGTTTCCGTATCCATGTGAGTCAAGAGACAAATCTGGATGTAATAAAGTATTAATATTCAAACATAAAAAAATAAACTTACTTTTATTTTATATAATTTAATTTCTTCTATCCCAAAACACAAATGTACAGTCTTCGACTTTATTTCTGGCCGCCGCTGAAAAATTCTATCACTCTTATTTTGCACAATCTGGCATCAATGTCATCCCAGGCAACAGTAACGCAATACTGGGTCCGCCTCCTCGCAATTTCATTGGTGGATATTTTATTCAGAGCCATCTATACTGCAGATTTTTCATTTCCTTAAGTCAATGCAGGAAACAATTGGCTAACAGGTAGGATTTAAGCTCTTCCCACTGACGATTATTATTGGCAGAACAGTTCATCAACCTTCCATTACATTTCTATAATACTTTACCAAAATTCAGATCTTGAAACGTATCCCAAAAGTTGTAATTAAAAGGATTGCATTAAAGTGAGGCAGGAAACAGGCTCAATGCTATACATTACTACGGTTGATTAGCATAAAACTATAACGATAAGATTGTTATACTCATTCTGATAATTCCTTCGGATAATATTTCACCCAAATATCTGGTCAGTCCACAAACCAAAGGATAATCATGTTACATGAGGTAGAATTTTTAGTACTATGAAACTACAGAAACAAGAAATTATTTCGGAAGTGTCTCTCTCCAAGATGGATTGGATGAAACAGTCTTCCTTCACTGCGTTGTATACACCTATACGAGGAAAGTAGCACCGAGCATGCAGTGGTCCTATGGTTAGCGTTCTGGGTTGCTGAGCGAGCGGTTCCAAGTTCAAATCCAAGTAGTTCTTTTTTTTTAATTTAGAAATTTATCTTTACTTGTATTTTCTTTTTAAGCGTACCGAAACTGCACAATGCTTATGAGTATAAGGTATCCATGAATGTTTCCTAACTGCGTCAGGAAATAAGATAAACATCTGCGAAACTACCCAATGTTTCGTAACTAATAGCCGACGTAAGCATGAAAGATTTTCGGCGGCACAACTGACGAAAATCTACATGGGTTTCAAGCCGCACCAAAATCATATCATCTGTCCCTTTTCAAATGACACATATGTTTCCAAAATAATTATGTAACAGTAGAACGATCATCGTGTTTCAGAAAGAAATAATTTACAAGAGGAATTATTGCTCTCTTTGTAGGTGGACGGTAATGATTATGCACTATATATTAGCACCGCAACAAATCAAACCACCATTGTCATTAAAAATTTGCAACCAGATTATTATCATAGGACAAAAATAAATTCTTTTATAACTTGTATAAGTAATTAAAGTTAGTTGAGAATCGGGCTTAAAGACAGGGAGTTCTTAAATTACCGTTATTCCCGTTTTCTACAATGCTGTTAGTTGTTTCTGACACTATTACTTCATGATCTTTACAGCATTATGATTTATTAAATACTGGGGCTAAATGCTCATTACTTAACAAGGCGTGAAATTACCTGCGTTATTCTTTGTTTGGAATAACATAAATAAATACAAGCATTTGGCGAATGAGGATGTCGCCGTTCGCGTGATTGTTCGTTAGTCTTCGGTATAAAGTGGAACGCTCAAGTTTTGTCACCCGTCATAATCGATTCCATAATCGCCTAGGTCTCGAGGATTCAAACAAACACAGTCTACCAGTAAAGTAAGGTTGATAATGACTAAAGACCGGAAGACCGAGCGTGGCATGTGAGTGGTAACACCTCTGACTCCAGACAAATGCTGGGATTATTCTTATAGAAGGCCATGACCGTTCCCTTCTTTAATAAATTCAACATCGATGAAACGTAAAGCAATAAACAAAAAAATAAAGATAGGGAGGAGGTATTGTTAATAGATTTCAAGCCAGTTGCGACCTCCTCAATAAATTTAGCCAGCTCTTTTTTTTTTTTTTACGATTTTACGCCTCGTTGACATAGAGGTGATTATTGGCTGGATAGGAGTAGTAGCAAGGATTTCGGCCATGCCCTTGTAAAGAACCCATTCCAGTATTCTTATGGAGTGATTTGGGGAAACCTTGGAAACCACAAATCTGCATGACCGAACTTGGATTCGAACCTATGTCCTCCCGAATAAGAGACCAGAACGTAAATGATTTTTTAGACAACGCGTAGTCATTCACAGCACTGACAAACGCGTGTTCCGAAATGGTAATGATGTAGAAAAATAGATATTTGTTCAACCCCTAAAATGGTAAATAATTTGATTCTTTATCTATGAATGCTTGGGAGACGTTACTTTTGTATTGGCCTCATGCAATTAACAAGGATTCCCACCGTATATTCAATTACCAGCTGTAAGTTGGATAATTGTGAAACCAACAAAAACTTTTGCCAAATGTGCTGCTCGTGTTAAATTATTACGTGTATTATTTACTCGTTATAAAGGTGTTCTTCCTTGCCGAAGGAAGTTGGAAAGTTAAGACTATTTCATGGTAAGCGTTGTCATATTTACTTTCTGCGATGTTCTGCCTAGTAGTAGCACTGTAGCAATTTCCCTATACAAGAAATAGTGTCTCATAGCTGGACACACACATCGGCGAAATGAAAAATTATTTATGTTCCAGTCCCGTCTAGAATATTTTAATTTAACTGATTATTTCTCTTGTAACAGTTCGATTCTTTATACAGATTACTATTCAATCACGGAATGTTGTATCTATACGTATATTTTTTCTTTGGTCATATAATTGAGGAGGCACTAGATTCTATAAGTCCAGGTGTCTGAGTGGTAACGCGCTGGGCTGTCAACGTGCTGGTTCTCGGTTCAAGCCCAGGTGCTGTCATTTTTTTTTTTTTTCATTCTTTATCTCCTTTTCACTTGTTGCAAAATACACATCATATAAGTAAGTTTATTTATGTTTCGTGGCCAATTGGAACACTGGAAAAGAATCATAAAATTAATGTTTTGGCTGAAATGAGAAAGTGTCAACGCATCATGCGTCAGGAGGAACTGAAAGCCAGTTTTCCTATAAATGTAATTTAACCATTACGATTTGTGCCACTCAACTTTACCAGTTTTTTTCTAGTGCTGATTGTAAAGGCAGGAGATTGATGATTGGGGTAGTGATGGCTGTTTTTAAAAAAAAAAAAAAAAAAAAAAAAAAAACAAGGACCTAAATCAAACTAATGTGCAGTTTTTGTAGCTAATGTTCCTGTTGGACATAGTGGTATTAGCAAGCAAATCAGAATTGAAAATGTAAGTAGTTATTCTTACGAAAATAAAAAATCATCATTGACGAATAACATGCTAATGCGAGGATCCGTATTTAACAAAATGCTGCTCCTACTAGTGATCAGTAATGATATAATTGATTTATATCCTCAATATAATGACATGATAACCTTATTTCCGAAATCTGAAATTGCAAGAAAGAAACAGGAAATTTGAGGAAGGAGGAAAGATAATGCCAGGCTGGTTATAAGTTGATGTTACCTTAGCTTCTGTCTCTGGTAATCCAGAGAGGATGGTACTGTAAGTGGCTCAGATTCGCGGATGCCATGCTGATCCCGGATTCTAGTGTGTTGTCTCGCGGTTCAATGGTTCGTGTCAGGCCGCGGGCAAAAGTGGTTTTATGAGCGTTATGTTTTTCTTGTGTTGCTTGTACACGGGACAGTGAAAACATATTATACACTTAATGAGAAGCAAAAGCTACACATGTCTGCATTTTCGTCTTTAGTCATTATCAACCTTACTTTACTGGTAGACTGTGTTTGTTTGAATCCTCGAGACCTAGGCGATTATGGAATCGATTATGACGGGTGACGGGTGACAAAACTAGAGTGTTCCACTTTATACCGAAGACTAACGAACAATCACACGAACGGCGATATCCTCATTCGCCAAATGCTTGTATTTATTTATGTTATTCCAAACAAAGAATAACGCAAGTAATTTCACGCCTTGTTAAGTAATGAGCATTTAGCCCCAGTATTTAATAAATCATAATGCTGTAAAGATCATGAAGTAATAGTGTCAGAAACAACTAACAGCATTGTAGAAAACGGGAATAACGGTAATTTAAGAACTCCCTGTCTTTAAGCCCGATTCTCAACTAACTTTAATTACTTATACCAGTTATAAAAGAATTTATTTTTGTCGTATGATAATAATCTGGTTGTAAATTTTTAATGACAATGGTGGTTTGATTCGTTGCGGTGCTAATATATAGTGCATAATCATTACCGTCCACCTACAAAGAGAGCAATAATTCCTCTTGTAAATTATTTCTTTCTGAAACACGATGATCGTTCTACTGTTACATAATTATTTTGGAAACATATGTGTCGTTTGAAAAGGTACAGATGATATGATTTTGGCGCGGCTTGAAACCCATGTAGATTTTCGTCAGTTGTGCCGCCGCAAATCTTTCATGCTTACGTCGGCTATTAGTTACGAAACATTGGGTAGTTTCGCAGATGTTTATCTTATTTCCTGACGCAGTTAGGAAACATTCATGGATACCTTATACTCATAAGCATTGTGCAGTTTCGGTACACTTAAAAAGAAAATACAAGTAAAGATAAATTTCTAAATTAAAAAAAAAGAACTACTTGGATTTGAACTTGGAACCGCTCGCTCAGCAACCCAGAACGCTAACCATAGGACCACTGCATGCTCGGTGCTACTTTCCTCGTATAGGTGTATACAACGCAGCGAAGGAAGACTGTTTCATCCAATCCATCTTGGAGAGAGACACTTCCGAAATAATTTCTTGTTTCTGTAGTTTCATAGTACTAAAAATTCTACCTCATGTAACATGATTATCCTTTGGTTTGTGGACTTACCAGATATTTGGGTGAAATATTATCCGAAGGAATTATCAAAATGAGTATAACAATCTTATCGTTATAGTTTTATGCTAATCAACCGTAGTAATGTATAGCATTGAGCCTGTTTCCTGCCTCACTTTAATGCAATCCTGTTAATTACAACTTTTGGGATACGTTTCAAGATCTGAATTTTGGTAAAGTATTATAGAAATGTAATGGAAGGTTGATGAACTGTTCTGCCAATAATAATCGTCAGTGGGAAGAGCTTAAATCCTACCTGTTAGCCAATTGTTTCCTGCATTGACTTAAGGAAATGAAAAATCTGCAGTATAGATGGCTCTGAATAAAATATCCACCAATGAAATTGTGAGGAGGCGAAGCCAGTATTGCATTACTGTTGCCTGGGATGACATTGATGCCAGATTGTGATAAATAAGAGTGATAGAATTTTTCAGTGGCAGCCAGAAATAAAGTCAAAGACTGTTCTTTTATATGGTTCAATACATATTTTTCAGTACTTCTAGATTCAGGTCCTTGCTGCATGTGATTTTGGTACGCAAGGTCCCCGCTTCAAATCCTGGATCTCGGATGCAATTTTTACAGACCTTAAAATTAATTTTCACTTCTGGCAAAGCTTTGGTTGATTAAAGCGAACATACAAGGACTCTACTAATATTTTACGATTATCTGATGAACCTAAAGTGAAGCAGAAAAAAAGACAATTTTCTAAAGCAATCAGTAATGCTAAAACAATGTTTAGTCATAAAGGATCCAAAATGTCCTAACTCTTTCTATAAACTTCTCTAAATCGACCAGCACAACACCGGCCTGCACTGTCAAAAAATAAACCAAACTAATGACAGCTGACATGCGTTGTGTTTTGAACTCACATCAATTGAATGAGCGACAACAATAAGAAAAGTGTCGGTGAGGTGACAGTGCGAGCTCCGCTCGGTCTAGTGTGGCCCAACCTTAACTCATTATTTGCGGCCATCTCATCCTTTGGGAATATATTTTTTTCCCAACTACAAAATATACTGGCATCTTTTTGTAGGCTTCCCCCAACTGTAGCCTCCATTTACAACTGATTAAGACATTATAGCTACTTTACTTCTTGCAATGACTGCTTCCACACTTGCAGTTACAAACGTTTACTATTGCAATAGGCTATTTTTCATTTGGGCTACATTACACATGACATTTTGTGCAGGTGACTACAAAACCCATGTTGTATTCCATCAGCGTTCTCTGAACGCTGACACTGTGGCCTTGTTGTACGGGCTCTGACATATCAGCGACCATTGCCTCTTGCTAGCGTTGCTGGCCGACTCCATTCTGCAACAATGAGTCGGCCCCACTCTGCAACAATGCTTCTATTTTCTCCAGGAAATCCTATTTAGTGGCTTAGTCGAGTCTTCTTGTGTGACTGAGGGCTTCTTAGAAAAAGAAAATGGACTGTAGTAAATAGAAGCTAAGCGTTATTAGAAACAATAAGTATAAGCTCCCCACTATTATAAACCATTAAAAATTGCTAAGAATTGCCTATTTCTGACTGGGGATTAACTGCTCATCTAACATAAAAACTCTTCTGCAATTAAAATTCTTTCAAAATTACTATAGGGATTATGTGACTGTTCTACGGCTTTACATCCTTATCTGCTATCAGAAATCCTCTGTTCTAGGTCTTACGACCCACAGCTGTCATCGGAAGTCACCAAAAAAAAAAAAAAAAAAAACATCTGTTGCCTTAACTGGTGTTCACTAGTAAACTATGTCATCTGTTATCAGGGGTGGCCCTAGGGCTGTGCGAGCGGTGCAAATGCATCGGGCGCCGTCATAGGGGGTTGCTGAAAATGCATCGGCAGATTGTCTGCAAAAAAGTTTAAAAAAATCAACAATAACCCAGATTGCTGTTTACAGATTATTAAAACCCACTAATCCTCCAGAAGAGTACGCCAACATGGAATCGAATCAACTCAAGTTACTGGAATCGAGAAAATCAAAACCCCCATCTATTACCCTCTGGTGCTGGGATGTGTCTCTGCAGTTGTTTCATGCCTTTACGGCTGTAGCCTCGGCGTTCACTCGCGCACGGGGCAAGAGCCAATATGCTTATCTAGTTTTATTACGTCAGACCCTAGGTGATTGCAGTTAATGTTGGTATTGTAAATACTTACAAAGCATAATGTGTCCTTCACAGAAAAGACATGTCGCTACCTCCAAAAAACTATCTGGCCCAATTTTTTTTAAAAAAAAGCAAGGCAAAACTGGGAAGTCTTTAAAACTTCTTGCAAAATTTTTGAGGGTTCATCCAAATCGTTTTTGTTCAATATGGGACGTAAAAAAATTTGTTTAGTGCACGTTCTTCAGACGAAGCTCATGATGATGAAGAGAAGCATGCACAAAAATAATTAGCTATGGATCGAATGTCGTCTACAGTTCAAAATATTACAGAAGGGGGTATACCAGGCATATCATCACCATCGCCTTTTCCAAATACAAATTACCGTATTTAGAAATGGCCGCACCTTGTCTCTGCAACCAGAGATGAAATAATCGAGCAATAACAAAAAAAAAAATCCAAGAAAAAATGATGGACATCATTCTTCAAATATGCATTTTCAATTAGCAATGCCAACTGGAGAGACATATAAAAGAAGATAGCTTGTTTACTCTAAATCTGCAGATAAAGAGGAAGCTCTGGATCACTACATACTTCTAATAATGTTAACTTCCTGGATATAGTGCAACTGCTAGGGAAATATGACCCTGTGATGATGGAGCCCTCCTGCAGCATTGCTAATAAAGAGACTAATGTTTATTATTTTGACAAACATATTCAGAAGGAGTAAATTGCTTTATGGGGCATCCAATAATTACGTGAGCACAAATAGGAGGGGGGAGGGGGGTGTGATGAAATCTCTTTAAAGCTGCTACTTGCTGACAATAATAAATATGAAGTGTACGAGAGTTTTGTTGCTTACAAGCCAGGTAGCGGCTCTTCAGGAGCTGGATCCACTACTGTCTGAACCATGTGGCTGTTAGAATTTAAATTTGGTAATAACAAGTGGTCGCCAAAACATCATTTTCCTTGTTCGATTTTGTGTAAAGAATTTGTTTTATTCCCTGTATCAACAAAGTGATAGGAAATGAAATCCAAGCTTGTAGAAGGATTATCAGTGAAAAAAAGCTTGCGATATTCGTTTGTGGAGTAGAGTTTCGAGCCTCCATGCAGATCGTATCACCACGCTTCAGTTTGTGACGCCCTTCTGAAGAAACGAATTATTCAGCGGAAGAAACAAAGGCCTTGTTGAGCCCGATCATGGGGTTACTCATCTGTCTTGTTACAATGGTGACTTCAAATGATATATTGTTTCAAGTAAATATTGTCAGAAAATCCATGCAGTATGAAACTTTGGTAGCCTTTATCCATAATTTTAAACGCTTCACAATTGTTGGAAAAATTTGTGAAAAGTATCGTGGTTATTTGACTGCTTTGTTAAGAGCTAGAGAAATTGTTTCTCTGACTGAAATAGATCCTATTATTAAGACAATCCGATCCCAAAGAAAGTAGATATTTTTGGGGTACGAGGCCTTAAATAACACAGAAACAGATCATTAAGAATTTGTTTAAAATGAACGTATTTTAGCCTATGATCAATACAACCGAAAATGCGTTGGAAACTTGATTTACACAACTATTCAAGTTTAATGATATGTCGTCTTTCTCAAACAGTATCAAAACAATTTCTAGAAAGTCTGAATCCAAAAAAGCCCTTGCAGATTTAGATAGGTTTAACTGATAGAGGAAAATGTTACTTATCTGGTTGTGAAATGGTTGAGGAACTTTCAAACTCAAATGATTGTTGAAGGGGTTTGAATCAGCAGAACCAATAAAAGTTCTTCAACCTCGGGATATTTTTCCTATTATGTGGACAGCACTTTCAATTTTGCTAACCATACCTGTAACTGTCACTAAAGGAGAACGAAGTTTCAGTAAGTTAAAACTTATTTACGATCAACTTATTTATGCTCAACAATATCTCAAGATCTCAAATCATACTGCCCAGCGCAAATACGAGGAAGGTTGCAATCCTGGCCTTTTGGTTATTATTTTATTTCCTCATTTGTTTCTTTTAAACTAATTTATCAAAAACTATGTCATGTGAGCATTGTGTGTGCCATAGGAACTTCAATAAACCTTTTCAAACATTTTGCTGATATACTATACAAATCTTACTGAGTTTTGAGTTACTTTTAATATACAAATACTATCTTCTGCTTGCAGATTTGCTGGAGTGAAATTCGTAATGGTTCATATTTCTTTTCAAATCCCATGGGAACTACTTTCAATCGGGATAAAAGTAGGAAGCCTATGTCTTGTCTATATATATATAAAGATGAATGTACAAATGTTTGTTTATATGTATGTTTGTTTGTTCTTCATACAAATCCACAGTTTTCATCCGATTTCGATGAAAGTTTGCACACTTATCATTTGAAACAAGGAGAAATATACTGTCTACATTTGGTTGAAAAATTTTCTGTATAAATGATACATTTTCGAAAAATTACTGAATGGTAATAGACAGACACGTAGGATGTGATCATCTCTGTACTGGCTTACAACATAGTGGTCTGGTAGCTCAGTGCATAAAGCGCTTGCTAACTGTTGTTTGGATTGTGGTCTCCGGTTCAAATCTTCATGAAGGCAAAGATTTTTAAAAATTGTTTTTGATCTGATCGTAAGAGTCATGCCTGGACAGTCGGTTATTCGGATTGAATGTTAAACTGTAGATATCACAAATTTAGGGGCTCAATGTGAGGCAAATCATAGGTAGTCTTGCAATGCTGTAGATGTACACTTTTTTTTACGTTATAATGATCCCTCAGGGTTGATCGCAGTCAGTGTGATTTGCAGTAATAATACTATAAATGCAGAAGTAAGGCTCTGTCTTTTTGTTATGTTTTGATGACTAAATGGCTATATTAATATTGATGGAATTTGACAAGAAAATCTGAAGGAAGGGCACAGGACATTTTTTTATGTATGATTAACAGTTGTAGTCACGAAATTTATCGAATGGTGACAGAAATATGTTGGAAGTTGATTCTTTTCAAGAGACAGGTTCATTGGTAGAATGATATAGTGATAGCTTTCCTGACATATTATGCCAACTCAGTGTTTTTTAGGACCAATCCTTCGTTACCAACAACTTTCTATATTCAATTCTGGCAAAGAAATTCTTAATCCTCGCGTATGAAGTCACGGGTATCAGCTAGTTTCAAATATTATCCTAAGCCATTACCAGTTTTTAGCTTGAAGCAATAGTAAACAAGCAAGCAAACAAACTTTTACATTTATAATAATAGTAGGATGTAAAAAATGTATATTAACTACACTCTCTATGGACAGATTAATCACGAATGAGTGAGTGTATATTGTATGCACCAAAATGAGATCTCTCACCACCTGAAAAACTTGCTAGGGCAATCCCTGTCTGTTATGTCGTATCTACAGCTCAACACTCCACAACTGTCAGCAGAAAATTACATCATCTGTTGCTCTATCTAGGGTTCAGGAACCAAGAACTGATATCAGAAATATTCAATTGTTATGTTCCTGTTCTCTTAGAATCCATGGAGACACATCCTCAGACTATACCAGAAGCACTTAGCTAACTTCTGATTGTATTAAGGAGTATATATCATCCCCCGAGCAGCTTAGGTCAATGGATAGGTACTTATGGGAGCATTCAGCTGAGTAGCTTGACTACTTGGAGAGAGCTAATAACTGTTACGGTCTACAGTGTCAGAGTGCATGCTTCTATTACTGCTACATAAGAAACAGTGGTTGTAGATACAGAAGTATATTTACAACCCTTCCATAGGAAGGAACAATAATGAAGATACATAGGGCCTCAACCCAGTAGATATAGGTGCATACAGGTTTAGAGTATAGCAGAGGGCGGAGGCAGTGGCGAGGTTTCTGAGTCCGGTCTTCGGGCACGGGCAGGTCGTGCGATAATTTCTGTGCGACACCCGCCAACCGCATTCGACTGACCAAGTTTGATCTCTGGCTACCCAGTGGCCATATATGTAATTACTGCTGATGTGACCCACAAATCCCACAATTGCCTCACCTCCGCCGATATTGCCAGAATTCCAGGCATAGCTCGCGACAGGACTGTCCCAGAATTTTCCATGATGATTGTGGGTAACCACCTAAACACTGTAATCAGGACTGCTGGTACATGGGACACGGGATTTTAATCTGCACCCGTTATACTTCCTGCAAGCTGCTTCTTGGGTAATAATTGCATATCATGATATGCTTCCAAAATATGGTGTGTTGTGGGTGGTTAGCCCTGTGACACTGCAAGCCGAACAGCTCTTGGTTCTTATTACCAAATTTCAATTAATATTGTCTTAGCAATTATTCTCGCGATGACCAGGGTTTCATAAACTAGCTTCAAGAAATCAAACACATTTCTATTAATATTGACATTCAATTTAATACTCTTAATACTCTTAAATCACGATCACAATCTCACGTTATACACATTATAAATTCTTCAGCGTAACATTTTTTATTATACTCTCAACAAATACCACTTGCAGAGCTCATAGACAAGCCTTCCCACGCAAGCACGTGACCACACATTTTCACAGAAACAATATATGCTTTATCAGCCAAAGATACATTATGACCAGACTTACAAACTATGATACTATTGCTACCCCAAATGCTACACATACTACAATCTGTGGAATCCTATTTACATTTAATTACAATTAATGTAATTACTTGTAAGTAGAACATTACTAAACACATAGTATAAGTACAAAATTAATTATTTACTAAGCAGGGAAGAAAAAAAAACTACTGTACAAAAATGTCGGACATAAATATCACACCGGCCCCACATCGAGGCAAAATTAATTGAGTGTGGGTACATCCGATTAATTTGCCGAGATGTACCAACATCCAACACAGCAGGATTTTTTTACACTTTAATTAACCATCAATGGCGGTTTTAAAATTCAGTCCAATTTCCTGAAAGCGAATTATTTTAATGTCCAACTCACAGTTTGACTCACTACTACAGTTACATTGGTATGTTACGATTGTTTTCCTCTGCCAGCACATTATTCAGTTATCACTTCAACATACATAATATTCACACTTAACAGTGTCCAAATCCTTATCATGTTAATTACACATACAAAACAACAACAAAAAACACAATAAACAAGTCAGAAGAGGAAAAACCTAATAATAATCAGTCTATTTTAGTCCATTGCTTATTTAACATTGTTCAATATTTTCACATAATAATTCACTTACACCTGTTTTTATTCCTATACAGCTTTAAGTGTAAAATTATTATTAATTTTATTTGCATCTAGAAACTTCTATGGCTATATTAGAAAATTGAGGGGAAGGGAAGGTATTCAGACTATTGTAGATGAGAATAGAGTTGAAGTCACTGAGGACTTTAAAACTGCAGAGATACTGAGAGACTGGTTTAGTGATACAACTCGGGACAATCATCCTGTGATGTGAAGGAATGAATCAGAGGAGTCTCTCCCAAAAAGTATAAATGAGGAAACCACAAAATTTGAAATAAATTCTCAGGAAATTTTGAAGGAACTGAGAAAGCTAAAAAAACGTAAAGGGGCTGATGTAGATAATACTACTACAGATTTATTAAAGATTGTGGGAAATGATATTGTACCTTACCTTGAAATTTTATTTAAAATGAGTTTAGAGTCTCGCTGCTCACCAGAGGACTGGAAAAGAGCGATAGTAGTACTGGTTCATAAAGGAGGGGTTACAAATAGTGTTGCAAATTTCAGGCCAATTAATTTGACATCAGTGATAGGCAAAATGATGGAGAGATTGATATACAACTATATCAGAAATGTCTGTAAGGAAAGAAACTGGATTTCAGATCAACAACATGGCTTAAGGCTGGTCGTCCACTGCAAGCATTTTTGAGTGACTAACAACTCAAGCAACTATAGCCGACTTTGAATGTGGTGACAGGGAGCAACTGAGGGCGTCCACTATAGCCGACTGAATCGCGCGACTATGATTGTTACAAAAGTTCTCGCGGCTAACAACTGTGCCAGTGATTTGGTGCGAATATTTTAAGAGTTTCAATTTTGTTAAAAGGATGCAGACACAACTTGTATGTTGGAAAGTCCCTGCCTGTACACGCATCGTAGAAATCATTCGTGTTGAATTGATTCAATGTTAGAAAACGGAATTAATTAGGAGAATTCCACCTACAAAACCTCGTCCGGCCGTCAGTGCTGCCAGCCACTTGGCTTCGAATATCCGTAGATGGCCGCTAAAATTTCCGTAGATTGGGTACAAAAATACGGAGACTCGCTAACTGAAACAATAATTATTGAAGATAGATTCAAAATTAAGAATACTTTTTAATTCAAGATCTTTAAAATTACAAAACTAATATTCTACATTGAAAGTAAGAAATATCTCTGAACATATTTTATACATCGTCACTTTCATCACTGCTGCTGCTGCTTTGCCTAGTAGTTTATTTTTCTTCCCCCCTAGTGACCATTCATTTTCTTTGTTGACATTAAATTTAGCATATCCTCTGTAACAGGAAATGTTAAAAACTGCGAGCCGTTTGTTTCTCGGATATTGGTTAGGACTACTCGGCAGGCACTGCTTTGCAAGCCGTGCATAAAGAGTGTGCTGCTAGTTTTGTGATACGGCCTTTTAAGATCTATACCAATCAAAATATTAGCTTCATTTCAACCGTTGGTTCACACAAGCATTTGCAAGAAAACGATTCACAGTTATTAACAATTCTGTTATTCATTAACACTATACGCTCAAAGTTTAACAAAACACCAATATAAGGAAAAATCAACAAATGATAAAAAGTGTCAAAAATCCGTAGATATTCGAACAAAATCCTAACTTTTCATAAAAATCCGTAGATCTACGGATAAATCCGTAGAAATGGCAGCACTGCCGGCCGTCCGGATCACTCTAGATGAATACCGAGATGGTAACTTCAAAAGGCCATGGCCGGATTCCTTCCCACTCTTTAACCCCAGTCCCTTCCCGCCTCTAATGACCTCGATGTCGACGAGGCGAAAAGGCACAAACAAATAATAATAATAATTTCCTTTTGCGTGATCTTTATAGGTCTATTTGTATAAAATAATAATAATAATAATTTCTTAAACTTTTACTAACTAAACTAAAATAGAAACAAAACTGTTTACATTCCTTCCCAAATACTCGACCAACATCGTGTTTACTGTGGCACGTTTAAAAGGTTTAGAATTTTTTACTGTGGTTGGAGTGAACAACGTCGTCGGGTTCAGGTGGTTAGTAATCTATTGTTGAGGGCGTCAGAGATGGACCAGGGCGATGAATATGGAAAAGGTGCGTGTGGAGAGGTGAGTCCTTATCAGTGAAAATTTGTTGCAGTTTATTCCAAAATGCCAATTCCCTATGAAGAGGAACCATCTTCAGAACTGGGAGTACACTGCAAAAAATGAATGTTACTATCTCCCTAAGCGGCACTGCTAATAATTGTAATCTTGCTCTTTCTATTTCAAGGAACTGTTTGCAGAAATGCTACGATTCATTTGTTTGCGCTTAGTCTGGGTAGTGATGGAACTTTTGAATCCAATTGTTCGTGGCTAAATGGATGGGTTGGAGTGTTGCAGATTTATTGCACTGTAGCTCAAGGTTTGGAAGAAGGTGAATTGACGCCATGTCCCAAATTACCTTCGGTATCTTTCACGTTTATTTTCAGTTCCCTTGGCTCAGTAGTATACCTAGTATTTGAATGATTAATATATTGAATTGAATTAAAGATTAATTGCGATGGAGCATATTCTCCAGTGGCAATTTCCTTAGTCATCTAACTACCACTTTATAGTATTTTTTTAATCAATTTATATCCTTTGTGTTTTAATTCCTTCCCTATCTACTTACGTGATTTACGAATTGTAATTTTAAATTCCTTCAGCGTTTTTGATAAATTATTCATCACTTGGTATTTTATTGCAGCTCCTGATGCTCGTATCCACAAAAGAAAATTTTCCTACTCTCTTATTCGTGAAATCTAGTGCCAGCTTCTGGTCATGGTCATATTTTTCCTTCCATGCACTATTCCTAATCCCTCGACCAATATCCTTCCAAGCCCCTTCACTAACTTATTCCTTGTACAATCCCAGCACTCTCTACACCCTCCTCCTGTCTTCCAGTGGCTACCAATCCAGCCTCTTTATCACATCAATTAGTGACTGAGTCCTGCGATAATTTACACAAACAAATTTAGCTGCTATACTTTTCACTCGTTCCAATTATTTGATACCCAAAATTTGGGCCCCAAACTTCACCCCCATATTCAAGCAATAGTCTGCTAATGTTTTGTAATCCAATTCCCTATCTTCTTTGGTACACTCTCTCATCATCCTCTTCAGTAAATGAAGGATATTGTAACCCTTTCTAGAGGGCACTAATGACCCCGCTGTCGACGTGCCCTAAAGCAACAACAACAACAACAACAACAAGTAACCCTTTCCTCCTACCTGCCCAGTATGTTCTGCCCAGTTGAGTTTATTGTCAAATGTTATGACAAGTTATTTACACTTCAAGCTTTCAACAGACAGTTTTGTCCCATCTTATAATCATTAATAACCTTTAACTACTTATCTGTGTACCTAATATGTTTGCAGTCTTCTACGCTATGGTAGCATGCAAGAAAAGTTAGTTAAGCCACAAATATGCGAGTACAGTTACATAATGACACAGCATCAGGATAAAATTGGATTGCGATAGATGCGAACGGAATGATTACATCAAGTCATGAACTCTATAATCGTGTAGGAAATACTTTCTAAAGAATACAAACATTATTTCAAGAAAAACAAATTTTATAGATACTTATTAGCTGCTGTACTTGATGTAATAATGCAGCTATTGAGTATACATGTAATTTAAATGTAACTGTAGAGTAATCATAAATATCGCAATCTCAAGAAGTATTACTAAAGTGTAAGTATACAGGGTATAAATTTTAAAGTACCTACGACATTATACTTTTCAAAATTACCTACCATCTACCCATTTCTTCTGCAATTTTTTTCCCACAGTTTCTGCTGAATATCAAGTGAGTAGTAACGCTTGTCTCTCATATATCACAACGGTATTATCTCATTTACGGCAATGATTAATTTCTCACTACCCATATTGATGTGTAAAACGAATAAAAACGGCGGTATACACGAAAGGGAACGTGGAGCATAGAATACGTAACGGCTAATACAAGCGATTAATCCAACTCCAGTAGGACCAGTCCTCGTCGCCTGCCATTGGCTACAATCGGTCTCTCAAGATCGCTCGCATTGGACGCTGTTCAGTAACGTTCCGTGTGTTGGGATCAGTCGCATCAATACGCGTGACTACGCGAGACCTGTTAGTCGCTCAAATACGCTTGCAGTGGACGACCGGCTTAAGGCTAGGATATTTGTGAATCCCAGATGGTGGGCTATATGCAAGATATTTCAGATGAATTGGACAAGGGAGGCCAAGTTGATAGTGTGACACTAGTTACAGCTTTCTAAGGTGTTTGATAGAGTGAGCCATAAAATGCTTTTAAATAAACTGAAATCCATTGGATTGTATGAAAAAGTTACTTGTTGGTTAGAGGAATTCTTAAAAGCCAGAAAGCAAAGTGTTATATTAGGAAATACATTACCAAAAGAGGTGGAAGTAAATATATGAGTGCCACAGGGTAATGTATTGGGACAATTGCTGTTCATAATTCTAATTAATGACTGTGTCGATGAATTAAGGTCAAAATCTAGGTATTTTCCAGAGGATATAATGTTATACAATAGGATCAAAACAGGTGAAGACTGAACAGGTGCAGGGTGACCTGCATAGAATATCTAAATAGGTAAGTCAGCATGGAATGAAGATAAATGCCAAAAAGAGTCAGCTTATAAGGTACACAGATAAAAAACAAAAAGGTTAATTATGATTATAGGATGGGGTCAGAATTGCTTGTTGAAAGCTCGAATTGTAAATATCTTGGCATAATGTTTGATAACAAACTCAATTGGGCAAAGCACATTGGTCAGGTGGTAGGAAAAGGTTACAAAATCCTTCATTTGTTGGAGAGGGTGATGAGAGGATGTACCAGAGAAGTTAGGGAGTTTGGTTAGAAAACTTTGGTAAGACCATTGGTTGGATATGGTGGTGTAGTTTGGGACCCACATTTTGCTTATCAAATACAGGAATTGGAAGGTGTGCAAAGAAGAGCAGCTAGATTTGTTTGTGGAAATTATTGCAGGACCCAGTCAGTAACTGATATGATAAGGGAGATGGATTGGGACTCATTGGAGGAAAGGAGGAGGGTAAAGCGAGTGTTGGGAATGTACAGGGCTACTGTTTCAAATTGAAAAAAAAATTCAGATTTGTAAAAACATGAAAAAAACTTAACACCCTTGTTTTTTTTCCCAGAAAACAATATATTTGATAAATTATAGTTTTATTTATGGAACTTACATTTAACATGTGTGTTTTAAATCTTACTAAATCATATAATGTCTTACATAATGATTCATAAATGCATCTATATAGGTAACATAATTTTTTATTCATCCTCTATGTCAGTACCACATTCATTAGTATCAGCACTACCAATACTAGTTCAGTCGGTGTCGGAATTTTCAGTTTCTTCTTCTGTCTCCTCTAGATCCATAACTTCAGAAATACTTACATTTTCTTTTACTGGTTGTATTGTATGCAAAAGCTTTTGAGATTGCAATTTTAAATTGTGAGCAAAGTACACAGTGTGCATAAACACTGTGCCGATAGTTCTGTATTAAGGTCTTTTAAGTTTGAATTTAAATCTATTATCATACTATACGAGGGTGGTTTGAAAAGTTCTCGGAATGTATTAGAATTAAGTATCTTAACTCGGTGGAACTGCTTTTATTTTTCAACATAGTTTCCCTGTAGACTAATGCATTTGGTCCAGCGATGTTCCAATGCCTTGATACCATCTCGAAAATGAGATTCCTCCAGGCCTGCAAAATACCTCTCCAATTAAGCTGTCAGTTCTTCCCTTGTAGAAAATCTCCATCCACCGAGGAAATTTTTCAGCTTGGGGAATAGATGAAAGTCTGATGGTGCCAAATCAGGTGAATAAGGTGGATGTGGCAACAATTCGTACCTCAGTTCATGAAGTTTTGCCATGGCAATAACACTTTTGTGCGGCGGAGTGTTGTCCTTATGAAAGATGACGTTTTTCCTTGCCAAACCAGGCCTTGTTTCGCGTATCTTTTCCTGTAATTGGTCTAGGAGGTTTGCATAGTATTGCCCCATGATTGTTTGGCCAGTAGGAAGATAATCTATCAACAGAATGCCTTTTGCACCCCAGAAAACTCAGGCCATGACCTTTCCAGCCGAACGCATTGTCTTTGCTTTCTTTCGTGGTGGTGAATCAGCATGTTTCCACTACTTTGACTGCTGTTTTGTCTCTGGGGTATAGTAGTGGACCCAAGTTTCATCTGTAGTCAGAAACAGGCGCAAAAAATCTTGTTGGTTGCTCTGAAAATGGGCCAGACTTTGTTCGGACATTTCCGATCTTGTGCGTTTATCGTCCAGTGTCAAGAGCCGCAGTACCCATCTTGCGGGATAATTTTTTCATACCCAATTCTTTGGTTAAAATATAATATACCCATTAAAGAAGACATCCCTACAGCTTCAGCAATCTCCTACACTTTCAGTCGACGATCCTCCATGACCATTTTATGCACTTTTGCGATAAATTCTTGGGTCGTAGCACTTTTTGGCCGTCCACTACGTGGATCATCATCCAAGCTCTCCTGACCAAATTTAAACTCACTGGTCCACTTGGCAACAGTTGAAAATGAAGGAGCAGAGTCCCCTAGTGTGTTCTGAAAGTCGGCATGAATTTCCTTTGCTTTCAAACCTTTCTTTACAAAGTATTTAATCACTGCATGAATCTCAGTTTTTTCCATTGTCACAAATCACTACGCTGGAAAAACAACAAAGAGTCATCACTACCACACTCCTGCAGCTAGAGTACTGACACGCCATGTGTTCACTCACAAAGGATGTGTGATTATTGTGCGAGATCCTCATTGCTCTAGAGAACTTTTCAAACCGCCCTCGTATAGGAGCTTTATTTGTTTTCAATTGTTGGTTTACGCCAACGGTTGCAAGGAAACAATTCATAATTACTGACAATTTAATGACTCAGTATCACTATACGCTGCGAGTTTAACAAGTATACGAAAATAAGGAAAGCACAATAAGTAATAAAAAGAAGCAAAATGCCGTAGAAAAAATTAAAATTACTAATTTTTTGAAAAGATCCATAAGTCTACAGATAAATTTGTAGGGCCTGGCAGCACTAGTTCAAATAGCGAGTATCAATCCAAACAACGAGGAACGCAACCTAGCTTCTTCGGGAAGTCCCCATTCGTAAAAGAAAACTTCAGTCAATGTTGCCAATATTTTGGTAATTTTTTTTTCTACTGAACCAGAAAAATATAATAGATTTAAAAATTAATATAAGTACTTAATATAAACTCTAAAGGTCATATTAAACAATAAATGCCTTAAAAATTTGAAATTTAGTACTTATGAAAAATAACATGTCCCAGAAAAAAAAACATGTTTTTTTTTCACAGTATTTTTTATGTTTTTTTTTCAAGTCAGAAAAAAAAAACATTTTTTTACAACACTATACAGAGCATCGGTCGGTGATGGGATGGGAAGGATATTGGTAAAGGAAATAGCAATTGTGCATGGAAGGGGAAGGCGACCATGACCACAAGCTTGCGCTCGATTTCATGCATAAGGGAGTGGAATTATTCCCCCCCCCCCCGTTAGAGTGTCAGGCATTGGAAAAAATTACCAAAGTTAGTGATGAATAATTTTCCAAAAACGCTTAAGGAATTTAGAATTAAAATTTGTAAATCATAATAGTAAATGGAGGAGGAATTTAACATTACAATTATAACAGAAATTTAAAAAAAAAAATATGTTCATAAAAAAATGGATGACTGGAGGAATTGCCACAGGAGTGTTAGCTCCATCTCCATTAGAAATGAATAATAATAAAAAAATATATGAATTGATACTCAAAAAACACAAGGCAACTAGAAGACATTCAGATAATACATCCCAAGCAATTTGGGTTTCGGAACACACTTTCAGCAACACTACTGTTAGACAGGATGACACAGCTGAGTAGCAAAGTATTCAATACTTCCAACTGAACAGCGGTCATATTTTTAAATATTCAGAAAGCATATGATAAAGGTGTGGCATGATATGCTGTTAAGGAAACTGTCAGCAAACGCATATAAGCTTGTGCTACATAAAAATTATTGTAGACTACCTAACAAATCGATCTTTTTATGTATGGAAATGGTCAAAGATTTTACTAAACGGAAAATGACAATGGGAGTGCCTCAAGGGTCAGTAATATCTCCACCAGTCTTCAAATTTTACGTCGGTAATTTTCCTTCCATGGCAAGCATCACCCTAACGCAATTTGCTGATGACAGAGCGGTAATAAGTTCAGGACAGCAAATAAGAGCAATAATAAACAGGATGCAACGACAACTTCAAGACAAAGTGTACATAAATGCCAACAAGAGGGTGGCAGTGATATTCATCAAGAAAAGGACGAAACCTGAGAACATGGACACTGGCAGGATTACTATAAGGGAGTTGCATTTGGTTTTTTATATACATTATATATAACACTTATTACTTATTAACTAAGGATACTGAATTTATTGACAAGTTGTTGAACAAATTTGGACAACAATCTAGGTGCCTTAAGTTATTATTCAAAAAGTGTTTTTAATTATTAAATTTTTGTTTAATAAGTATACCCCCTTGAACCCCTCTCCCGGCGCCCATGCCTGAGAATCATTTACAACTACAGGTCGTGGAAATCCTTGGAAGAAAAAACATAAATATGTAGGAGTGACACTGGACTCGAAAATCCTATACAACTTGCATATTACTGACAAATGCCACAAAACCCTCTGAATACTAATGAACCTGAGTTTACGTTTGATCTGACAAGCGAACAGATATACCAGAAGTCAGAACATACAAAGGTTGGACAAAATAATATGAACACCATACGACAGAGTACAGGTTGTTGCATGTTGGCACCACTACTTCTGTGTGAATACTGTGATGTGCACGTATGGAGTATTTGACATGGCAGGTCTTGTATGTTATGTGTCAGTGTATTATACGCTTTGTTCTGTGACGGTTATAACAAGCGATCGGTGAATTGCGTAATTTCTCAGACTTTGAAAGAGGGCAATTATTGTAGCTCAAGTAGTGGGAGCGTCTGTGGTGAAAACAACTGAATTGTTCGTCTCACGAGCGATAGTACCACGGTAATAACAGCATGCACAAAACATGGTAAAACATCGTTGGCGAAGAGGAATAGTGGGCGAAAACCAAAGTTAACTGACGGAGACCAACAAACATTAAAAAGGATTGGGGCTAGACAACACAAAACTACCACAGCAAAAGTGACATCAGAATTCAACACAGACAAAAAGAGCCAACATTCACAGAAGATTTGCAATTGCAAAACCCTTTATAACAGCAACCAACGCTGAGCTGCAAAACTAGTGGTGCCACGATTATAAAAATTTGACCCTTGATGATTGGAATAATGTGGTATGGTCCGATGAATCATCATTCATTTTTCCTACTAACAGCTGAGTTTATGTTTGGAGAACCCAAAAGGAAGCCTACGTACGATCTGGACTGCGTGCATCGTACAGTCAAGCATGGAGGAGGTTCCGTTAAGATTTGGGTGGCTATATATTGGTATTCATTTGGTCCTCTCATTCACATCACTGGCTGCATGACTTGGAATTGATATCTCGACATTCTCAATGATGAGGTTCGTACTATGACTGGCATACTATGACTCAACCCCACATCATAATAACTAACCTACAATAATATCTCAATTTTGCATTTGCCATCCTTATCATACCAAACACTCCCTCCCTTCTAGACTTGTTGTTGGTGGCAGTTGTATACAGTAGGTTCTGACCAGCAGTACCTTACACAATATTCCAAAAGCTTCTAAGAAGAGCTGATGGCTCACAATTATCCATCATATTTAATTACTAAGCAACTATTCAATGTGTGAGTGAAGACTTTTCTGGGATATTGATGAATTGAAGTCCTCTCGGGTGTCCAGCTGGATGGTGTTGTGAAAAACGACATTTTGACAGCTGACTCTGCTGTCTTCATCAGCTACCTTATAGCTGTTGCAAGCTGACTGCTGTCATCGCCTTGACTGGCTTGGCCATGAACCGAACCTCCTTTATACCTTCAGCTGGAAGGCCTGCTCATTCTGGTTGGTCGAGAGCTCTGACTAATACGCGGCCCACTGCGGTCATCAACTGGCACCATTTGTGCCTTCCCGCCCAGATGTGCTGGCGGTCAGAGATGCTGGTGAGTCCGCTCTCATTGGCTGTAAGCGCTGGTCTAATCCGCAGTCCGCTGCAGCGCCCTCCTGATGTCATTTGCGCCCTCTACACCCTGTTGTGCAGATCTGCTTCACTCTCGCCCGAGATTGCTAATGATTGGTCTCCAGGCTTTGCTCAGGTAGAACCCGCCATCCCTATTTTTGTTGTTGTTGTTTAGCTCCAATGCTACTTCACAAATTGCACAATGCATCAACCATCATAAGCTCTCTAAAACATACTATAGTTTAGTCATTGTCATATAATACTTACCAGGTCTCAAACGCATGAATTGAATCTTTTAGAAGAGCCATGATATCCTTCAAGCCTGTCCTCAAATGAGATCCCTACTCCCTAAGATCCTGCCTGCATCTCCTAGATCAGGGGTGGCCAACCCACGGCCTGCGAATCACATGAGGCCCACCTTGAATATATTTCCAGCCCACGGATTCATCACATTTTTACAAAATATATTTATTTTATATTGGCCAAAGTTGTGAAATCCAATGTATTACTACAAAATAAAAAGCGAACATTTTGGAAAAGTGGCGATTTATTTCTCAACAGTCTCCTTTTAGTTCAATACACTTGACCCAGCGATGCTCCAACTTCTTTAACCCATCAGAAAAATACGTTTTCTGGAGATCTGCAAAGTAGGCCTCCATGGTGGCCATAACCTCATTCGACTCAAATTTCTGCCCAGCAAGTGTCTTCTTGAAGTTTGGAAACAAAAAGAAGTCGCACGGGGCCAAATCTGGAGAATATGGTGGATGGAGCAGCAGTTTGTAGCCCAATTCGACCAATTTGGCTGTGGCGACAGCAGAGGTGTGAGCCGGTGCATTGTCATGGTGGAAGAGCAATGTTTTCTTCGCCAAATGGGGCAATTTTTTTGCTATTCAGCGTCGAATCGGCCCAATAATTCGGTATAGTAAAGCCTTGTGATCATTTTGTCATTCTTCAGGTAGTCTGTGTAGATCACACCTTGTGAATCCCAGAAACCGGTGGCCATTACCTTTCCGGCTGATGGGACAGTCTTTGCCTTTTTCAGAGCACGTTTGCCGGGTAAAGTCCACCGTTTTGACTGTTCCTTGGTCTCTGGCGTGTACCAGTGGATCCATGTTTTGTCGACAGTCATGTAATGACACAGAAACTCCTTCGGATTGTGCTTCAACAGCATCAAACACTGCTGTGAAGTGGTCTCACGGTTGCACTTGTGTCCGGAGTGAGCAAACGCAGCACCCATCGTGCCGACAGCTTTCTCAAGCCCAAAATTTCATGCAAGATATGACCCAACCATTCTTTTGAGATGCCTACTATCCCAGCAATCTCGCGCACTTTCAACCGGCTGTCTGCCAATATCAGATCGTGGATTTTTGTCACGTTATCCTCCATGGTAACCGTTTTCGGGGCACCTGGGCATGGCTCTTCAAAAACCGACATGCGACCACGTTGAAACTTGTTAAACCAATTTTTGACAGTCAGCATCGAAGGAGAAGAGTCACCGTACACAGCATCCAAGCGCTCATTGATTTTTTTGCGCGATTTTCCTGTCAAAAACAAGAATCGAATCACCGACCGATATTGCTCTTTTTCCATTTTTCTAAAATCCGCGGACACACCCACTTTCACATGCGATCAAAAAAAAACTACGAGTCCAATTTGGCTGAAATTTGAACGATAGCCATCTAAGATAATGTAGTACACGATAATAAATTTCTCTGGTGACAGTGGTGTCATCGGCAAGAGAGGCTAAGTACTCATCGAACCTACCTCGTATATTTTTTGTGCATCCATATTTTCAAAATTTATTTCATTTATATTTATATATCATTTTTAGTGTTATATATTTCTTTAAAATGGGCGTTTAGTAGCATTATTATTATGTTATCTATGTTTACATGTAAGAATAGTAGTAAAAACAGTAATAATAACTCATTATGTTTAAATTTTTCACACCAAAAAAATGTCTATAGTGGGTCTAAATCTAATATGGGGAGATATAATTTTATATGTGGTCTGCGGAGTTATGATGCATTTCCAAAATGGCCCGCAAGATCATTTGGATTGGCCACCCCTGTCATAGATGATGCTTCATTATACCCCATGACCTGAGGCAACTCCTAGTCCAAAAGCACCACCCTTTCCATAAATAATCCCATGGTTCCTTGCTATTTGATTTACCACACTGAAAAATGTGTAACATGTCCCAGGCTTTCATTACCTTCACCAGCCCAAAGCTATCTTATCATTGAACATGCTACCTGTGAACATCCCATGTCAATAACAATTAACTTGCAACTGCTGTCAGGCTTCCTAACACATATGTCTGGCAACTAATTGTCAATAAGAGTGAATGGAAACAGACAAAAGGTATTCATCCATACAACCTCACATAATACCAGTAATTTCAAAACTGCCTTTATTGTCTGTGCTATCAGAGTCCTCCCAGATAGCAGCAGCCTCTCTAAGCTCAGAAGTTTGGAACTGGCCTTATGGTACAAACTGGAAACTAGGCATTCAAAAGTCTCAGCTTAAGATAACACCTAGCAATTTAATCAAATTTTTCCCCTTTCCCATCTCCTATTTTCATTTTCCACCCACTACTATCTCTACCTTACACGAACCACTGCTAACTAGAGGTGGATGTTTGATTACATATTTTTCTGAATAAATTTATTTATTAATAATATTTGCAAAATTTTGCTACCAGTGATATTTTCTTATGACATATTTACTTATTTTTCATAGATCAGGCATTTTCTCGCCAACTTATTCTCTCCACTCCCTGTGCTTTTTTCACCACTTTTGATAATGTTACAACTCATTTCCTCTACTAAACCAACACAGTTCTAACAATTGGCCCAAGTCACCCACCTTGCATTATCTATGTTGTATTGATAAAAAAAAGAAGGTTGTGTACTTGTTAATTTCAATTTTTCATGTGTGTTCATGCCATTTTGGTGTATTGATGCCATGAATGGTAAGTCAAAACACAAAAATACAAGAACACCCATTAGGCATTGCATTATTTTTAAATTTTTCTGGCTGATATATTTTCTTCAACAATCAAGTGAGGAAGCTGCTTGATTGAACCTGGCAGCTAACTGGAGGTGCAGACCATCGGTTGGTAAATTGTGGTGGGGGGAAAATCAATATGGTGGGAGTTGAAAGGCATAAATACAAGGAGTCAACAAAAAATATTCGCCAATAAAATTTTCTTATATTTGAATAAAAACAGAGATATTACATACTACTAAAAAATCAGACCTAATGAGCAGTGGTTCATGTGGGAAGAGATAGAGGGGATGAGGGCATAAGTGGAAAAGAAGGAAGATTACTGGAAGTTATTTACATTTAGATCTAGCATTTGTCTGGTAAACAATTTAAACTGGTAAGCCAGTTCCCACATTCTGATTTCAGAGATGGTACTTATGTCTGAGAGGACTCTGATGGCACAGATGGTAAAGCAAGAATTGGTATTATGTGTGGTGACTTGGTGAGATACTGGGTGGTGAGGGCTCTGGGTGAATACCATTTGTCTGCGACTGATCATTCTGATTGCAGGTGGTTTCCTGGTTAAACCAATGTACGAGGCTGGGCAATGGTTGCAGGTTAGTTGGTGTATAAGATGGGAGGGCAGCTGGCAAGTCCTATTATGGGGAAGCTTTCCATGGGTACTTGGATGGTGAAGCTGGTGGAGGCATGGTGCATGTTTCACAATTTTCAGTGGGATATTTTAGAAGGGAAAGAGCCTTTGAGCTGGCTTGTAAGATGGGGAGGTCCACGTTTGTGGATTAGGAGCCGGCTGATGTACAGAGGTATACAGAAGTCGATTGTAGGGTGGTGAGGGAGGATTTTTGGGAGGAGTTTTCTCATTTCCCAGCAGGCTAGAAGGAAATCATAACATTGTCCTAGGACTTAGTTAATTGATTCCAGGGCTCCAGGGCTGGAATGTGCTGGGTGCTGAGGGTTTAGGATGGTTGGTAGGTGGAGCAGGTTGTGATGTGGCATGCAAAACTTGTTTTTGAACTAACTTTGGTCAGTAACTGTGGAATTTCAGAGCCTGAGAGATGTTATTGGAATACATTGTAAGGTCCTGCTGGTTAGAACATATGCACCTCCCTTGTATGCCAAGGCTGTAATGGAGGGAATGTTTTATAAGGATAGCAGCAGTCATAATAAAGATGCTGTTGTAGATTGGTAAGATTGGTGTGGACAGATGAGCTAAGATGGCCATTACAGAGGGACAAATCTATATCTAGGAAAGTGGAACGTGTGAGATAATCAGTTAATGTGAATTTTGGGATGTTAAAGGTATTTAAAATGTTAAAAAAAATGAGAAGGTAATTTTCCCAATGGGTTCAGATCATGAAAATGTCTTCTATGAATATGAAACACAAGAGGGGTTTCAGGTGAATCTTATACAGAAACGACTGTTTCAGGTGGGCTAGGTAGAGGTTTGCATAAGAGGGGGCCATGCAGGTGTCCATGCAGAGCCACAAATCTGATGGTAAATTTTGCTCTCAAAGGAGAAAAAGTTATTGTTAAGTAGCAGATGGGCCATGTTGGTGGAGAGGCTGTTTGGAGGAAACTGTTCTAGAAATTGTTCCATGGCACTCAGTCCATGGCAATATTAATATATAAGGAATTCATATAAATCATTATTACTAACATGAAGTTAGAGGGAAGAGGAGTGGGCACAGTAGACAGACAGAGAAGGAAGTGTTGTGTGTATTTGATGTGGGATGGAAGCTGACTGACAATGGGTTGTAAGTTTTGGTCCACCATGCTAGAGATATGTTTGCTTGCTGAACCATAAATACCAACTATGAGGTTACCAGGATTATGGTCCTTGAGAAGCAGGTATACAGTAGGATTGCATGGCTTTCTTGGAGGTGGTCTGATGAATTGTTAACCAAGGGTGTGGAGACACAGCTGAGGGGCCGCCAGGTGTTATTATCGAAAAACTGATCTAGGTCCTCAGCTGTGTAGTCATAATGATTGATGACCATTGTCATTTAAGCCCTTATCTGCTGGTAGGATGACTAGGTTTGGATTTGAGAAAAGCTCCCTGATGACCTGGGTTTCTGCTGTGTCAGATTAGAGCCACTGGGTAGAGATTTCAAGAAAATGGGGGAAATCCACACTGGTATAAACAAGAACTTGAAACAATGTGAATTTCCGTGTTTCAACTTTGGTAAGCGCTGGTTATGATCCTATCCAAATGTTTAATTTTTAAAAAAAATATATATTTCACTGCAGCTGCAAGCAATTTCATGAAGATCTATATTGTTGAAAGAAATTAGTAATGTGTTGTGAACACCTAGCTTGAAATTGAACATTGTTAATTGATAATTTATTATGTAAACATTCAAGAATGGGAAAAGATATATATATAAAAAGTGATCAGTTTGTTATAATTAACCATACAGACTTAGTTCTGCGATGATTTGATAATTTTTATGTTATGTATTTAGTTGAATATTATGATATTCTAAATACCATATTGATAGATTTGAAATGAATAATAATAATGAAGATGATATTCAGATACAAAATAGTAACCAATTGTTACTATCAAGAAAATATTCCAATATTAGATTACTTATTTACTGATTCAGGAGGCCGTTATAACTTGATAATCATAGCAGATATTCCATTCATTTAATGCTAAAATACTTGCACAATTAAGAAAAATTCAAACTAATTTAAGTACGTTATGTCTTACTGTCATTAATTTTCTCAGAATGATTTTCAATAATACTACCAACAGAACTTTTGTCAACACTAGTTTCTTGGAAACTTTCACTATATTCATAATCATTGTCTTCACAGCCTTCTATTTTTTTATCAGTAGCCTCATTTTTTATGTCAGATTCACACTCTTTCTTTCCCCTTGTGCAACTGTTTTTAGTTTCTTCTAGTTTGATGTCTCCCTTTCCCAATTTCTGAGAAACTATATTTCCCTTGTGATTACTCTCATCTAAAATCATTTTATCACTTTCATCAACAGAAACCTTAAGGCCATTTTTTAGGAACTTATTATCTTCATTAGATGGGCTTGGAATTGTGTCACCTCTTCCATAGCTTAATTTTGGTATGTTATGAATAGAGACAGCAAAACCAGTTTTTCCCAGTTTAGAAGCAACAACACTTTGTTTCTTCATTTTTTCTTTTCCAATTGCCTGAAAAAGAAATAATGTAATATTTAATATAGACAAAATTTCTGTGTATAATCTTCCAATATATGAAGTTAACAAAGGATAGAGAAAGCAGACCAAACACTCATGACAGATAAAAACAGATGCATTGCAGCAAACACACCCACAAATACAAAACTAAGACATTTTTTACAATATTTCTGTTCAAAATCTTATTAATGCAAAGAGAAGTTAGCCATTTGGCAAGGGAGGATGTCCATACTGGAGCTCACCATATGAATGAGATCACCATAGATAACAGGTGTGGATGGTGGGGGATGGGGTAAATGATACAAAGTAAACTGTTGATAGCTAAGTAAAAGCAATATCACTCGAGGAGTGAAACACACACACATAACACATACACCCCAACTTATTCCTGGGCATCTGGAGGAACACTTCAGAACTACACCCCATGTAAACCCAGTGTGTTTGAGATTCAGTTACAGAAATTATGTATTTATTATCTGGACCATTTCGTAAACTTTCTCAATTTATTTAACAATAGCCATTCCACACACTTCAACTGGACTTACTCCCACACATATCATATTACTCAATGTGGATATTGCCCTTCACACCTCTGTTCACGTCAAGTTCACTAACTTACAATAATATCTATACTCTGGTAGTTGTCACCCCTTCTGTACCAAATGTTACCTTCCCTTGTCAATTGTGGCAGACACAGCTGTTCTGATAAAGAATCGCTATCAATGTTCTCCAAAAACATATCATGAACCCTCATTTCGCACTGCTATACCTCTGATCTTGCACCCAAAAAAATTCTCAGCCACATTCATCATGTGTTTCTAAAAACCAACCATAACTCAATGTTCATTACTCAGTTCTCTCCTGGTACAAATTCCACCAATCACATCCTGTGTCTTGACCATGACTTCCTATGCATCTTTCCTGAAATGCACACCTTTCTCTCAAAAATCCTATCCACTTCCCTCTGTACATTTCTGTAGACTACCAAATCTTAAGTATATCTTTGTACACAAATATTCACCTTGGGATTCTCCTAGTACCCCACATGTATCCTTTCCGAACAATAGACTATGATGCAAAAGCTGCAGTATTCATCTGGTTACAACAACTTACACCAATCTGACCACAGGGCAAATCTTCCCCATCACTGAACATGCTACATGCACCACAACACACCTCATACATCAACTAATCTACCTCCACTGCACTAGTTGTTATATAGGATCCAATGCTAACCAGCTTTCCATCAGAAAGAATGACCACAAGCAATCAGTTTGTACCTGCAATCTAGACTATTCAGTGGCAGCCTATGCCAGTTCCCGCAACTCTAACAACCTCAACAATTATTTTACAGTGAGCTGTCAGCATTTTCCCAGAAAATAACTCCAGGTTTTAACCTCTGATAGAACTCTACTGACAGACATATCACCATTTTTTTTATTTACTTATTGTTTGTATAATTATTTCATTATTACTTTATTCATCTCATTATTTTTATCATTTTATAGATATATATATATATGTCGGGTAGAAAGAGAGAGAGAGAGAGAGAGAGAGAGTAGCCAGTACCGACTTGAACTCCTAGATGGCACAGGATGCAGACTGTAGATACAACTGTGACAGCAAACTGAACTACAAGTCAGTTTAGGCATGACAAGCTGGCAGAATGGAAGATTACTGCCATCACTCAGACTGGATTAGTTTACAATGACTAACTGTATTATTGCATGTGGTGCTATGATAATAAAGCGATCGCATCTTTAGTGGGCCTTTGCTACATCACATAGCCTGAGGTAAACCTTACAATTTTACAGTCACAATTTTACAAAAGAAATTGTACTCACATGAAATAACAAATCAATGGTTCACATAAATTGTCACTGACTTTTATTCATGCTTCTTCTAAAGTTTAATTAACATAACTTGTGACAGTAAATTTCTCTTTCTTTCTTCACTAGAATTGTCATTGTTGCAGTACTTATCAGTTTTACATTTACATAGCACCTTTTAAAATGTCCCCACTGCACAAAAAACCTCTACTAAGAGTCTGTTCTGTAGATTCGGTGCTGACAACATTAATCTCTGGTTCAACAATATGATATCTGCTTAAAATGAATTCTGTACACAGAAGAATTTTTCACATCCAATTATAATGTGTATCCTTATAACATTATGCCTCATTCTCCAACACACACAAGTGGGATCACCTCAGGCTCAAACATGGGCATTTTGCTTAGGCTAGAAGATGAAGGTCTACATCTGCATAATGCCACTGAAGTCATTAGAACAGTTACATGTTGAGCTTTTAACACCATTGCAAGAGAACCTTTTTGAAATAAGGTTTTGTGAATAAGATTACTTTTAGCATCAGGCTCCATGACAATCCAGCCAAATACCATGTTGCAGCCTGTAAAGGCTCACCCTGCAATAGTGGAATAAATGCAAGGAGAAGAAGTGATAAAGAAGGAAAACAGTGGCAGCAGAAAAATCAGGGCTGAGACTGATGGGGTCTGATGCAGTAAGCTGAATGGACATGACAGCACTCAATAGCAGTAAGATCTTTCCTTATCCATTCTGATGAGATTGATGAATGTTTGCTAAGTGAGTAGAAAGCTCAATGATGGGGTTACTTTTGCCAAGCTGAACTACTAAATGCGTGATGTGGAGGATTAGAGTCAGTGAAATTCTGGGATGAGGAATTGAAATTAGATAGGCGAGACTGTAATAATTCACATGAATAGCACAATGTGGAACATGAATACACAATCTCTCTCCCCTTTCTCTCCATTCAAAAATAAATAGTGGGATTCATAAATTCCCATGACACATTAGGAAATTAATTATATAACAAATCAAAATGATCCACCAACAGAGTTATGATATTTTTTCTATCTTACTAGATAGGAAATACAACAGTTGTGAAACAAACCATTGGTCCAAAAAAATTTCTGAATGGCCTAATCAAATTTTGACACAAATTATGCAGTAAAAATATGTAGGATCCCAGTGTAACGATACGGAAACAAATTTACAAACTGTGATAATCCTGTTGTATTGCTACATGAATGTTTTAAAATTAACAATAGCAGTTGAATTTTGTTCAGAATGTAATACTTTTCAAGTTTCATGAAAATTAGTTACTTAACTAAATTAGCAGTGTGAAATATGAGTTTTGGTTGCTTCTTATAAACGAGTGATTAGAATAACACACACACACACACACTTACATATACCTATAAACTCATACACAAATACTGGTACATGTAATTGAATATACAGAGATTCACCTACACACAGATACGCATGAACAAGGAAAAACAAACTTCAATCACTTTCAGCACTGTTGTCTCACTATTTCACACTTTGCGCATTTATGACACTTCTACACACTTATTTCTGGCACAGCCACTTCAGAGTAATTAACCTCAGGAGATAACTCCTCGAAGGATAGGTTTCCTCATGTCGGGAAAAGCGCATGTCGGGGTTTAGTTTAATGAAAGTTGTAGTTTCTTGTTAAACTGGAATGCATAAGTTTATTTCTGCTGATTGTACATAATCAACCACCAACTTCAACTGATATGACCGCTTACTAAAGTACACACATCACTTAATTTGACCGTGGATAAGGCTAATACAGACTGGTCGCCAAAGATACAGATCCGACTACGGTAACGTAGACCCAGGCCGATCTAAGTCAGCTCTTCACTTAAACAATTCAACTTCATGTATAGTTCTCCAAACTGCTTAAAACCTTCAATACTCATCAACTATAACTTGTCTTTCAGGAGCTTAAATTGCCGTCCCATGTGCATTACGCTACATACACAAATTCGCATGCTTACTACATCATGCACCGATCGGTCTCCACTGACTCTATATGCTCACTGCCGGGCCTCCTTCTACCGAACCATCTCATTGTCGCTAGACTAAGTCTTATTGTTACAATTACGCTCTGGCAGTTTGATGACCAATTAATTCTTATGCATTAGCCTTTCCACTCTACTCTTTTAGTACCAAATTACTGTCTCATCACACACACTTTGCGCATTTATGACACTTCTACACACTTATTTCTGGCACAGCCACTTCAGAGTAATTAACTACCTCAGGAGATAACTCCTGGAAGGATAGGTTTCCTCCTTCAACCCATCAGGAGTTTCTTTTTTTGGGACTTCCTGAAGCATGCTATTTGATGGTTTCCTTGTACATGATGGTATGGTCATTGCTCTGTCATTGGTCACTGTCAGTTGAGCATGTTGCTAAGTATCCAGAACTTTACTTTTGCTGCTTGCATGACCAAGGTGCAAGCTGCATTACCACAATATCAGCAGGGCCGGATTAAACCAGAGTGGGGCTCATAGCAAATGTGATGATGGGGCAGTTGGTTTTCATTGAACGGGGCAGTAGTAGAGCTTAAAAAAAATATTTCCCATCTGGCCTGATAAGGAGACTCCCAAGAATCCTATGTGCCACTGCGGGGCCCCCCAGAAGGAGCAGGGCTCATTGCATCCTGCTATGTGGCTAATCTGGTACTGAATGTCAGAACCAGTATGTCAAAATTATGGCTGCTTTTATCCCCAATGAAAAAGTAGTTCCCTTGGAATTCAAATACCAGTACATATAAGAATGCATTTGAAATTCCATCCCAGCAAGTTACTAGCAGAAGATAGTCCTTAAATATGAATAACAACACAGACCTCAGAAAAATTAGTATAGTGTAGTAGTGGTAAGAATGAGAGACAACAACACTAAAAAGAACACTAGATTTTTGGAAAGATTTATGTAAGCTAAAATGCTCACATCACATATACATCAAGTTAACATAGTTTCAATTAATCAGTTTAAAACAAACAAACGGGGGAATAAAATCATAACCAAAAGGTTTCGATTACCACCTTCCTCACTTTTGAGCTTAGGCAAAATTGCAACATCTGACTGTCTGTCTTGAGAAATAGTGTAAATAAGTTTTCGTTTATTGTTCTCCTATGGCAAAAGTTAGGTATGCTTGGCAAAATTCGAGGTGCTGGTCACACACTCAAAAATATATCCTTCTAACCATTAAGTTTCATAACTTGAAGAACTTTCATTGGTTCTGCTGGTTCAAGCCACTTCAACAATAGTCTCAGCCTGAAAGTTTCTCAATCAATTCACAACCAGATAAATCACATTTTTCTCCATCAGTTAAACTTATTTCTAAAAATTTCACAAGCTTTTTCCAATTTTGACTTTTCAGGGATTGTTTTGATATTATGTAAAAAAAGACTATGTATCATTAAATTTGGATAGTTGTGCAAATCAAGTGACCAACAAATCCTCATTGGCTAAAACATGTTTATTGTAAACAATTCTTTAGGATCAGTCACTGTCACATCTACTGCCTTGCACTCAAAAATCTGTTCATTCCTTATTTATTTATCAATCTTGTTTCATGGATCCCTGCTGAGGAAGGACCTCTGGGATGTGAAACATGTCATGGTTAATACATATACATACAATATGAGTCATAATCAAAGTAAAAACAATTATATTTTACAAAGACAAATAAAGAGAATAAAAATAAACATTAATTTTTACAACTCAATTTTGCAAAAGTCATATTGAATACAATTAATAATTTTGTTAAAATTCTTGAATGGAGTAGAAGGAGTTGCCACCGAGCGTGGTGGTGTAACGGCTACCGTTCTGGTTTCGCATTCGGGAGGACGGCGGTTCGAATCTCCGTCCGGGCCAGGGGCGTAGCTACTATGGGGCTAGGCGGTGTAGTGCACCGGGGCCCTCACGCTCAGGGGGCCCCCAAGCATACCTCAAGGGGCCCCAAAGCGCACCTCTAGGAGCCTTCAAGTGCAGTTTAGAGGGCCCCACAAGCCTTCACGGCAAACTGGCGACCATTTTTTTTTTTTTTTTTTTTTTTTAGCTCTACCGTCGCCTAAGGGGCTCCTGAGAGTACAAGAGCCCCTCACTAAGGGCCCTCGCTGTGCTCAGGGGAGCCCCAACCACTGCTCAGGGGCCCATAAAGAATAATTCAAAGGCCCTCATCCTCAGTTCAGGGGGCCCCTACCAGCACACAAAGCAAAAAAAAAGGTCCCCCGTCTGGCCTGAGGGCCCAAAATAAATTTTTTGCACCGGGGCCCTTGTTGACCTAGCTACGCCACTAGTCCGGGCATCCAGATTTGGGTTTTCCATGGTTTCTCAAATCAGTCCAGGCAAATGCCGGAATGCTTCCTTCAAAAGGCCATGGCCGAATTCCTTCCCATTCCTTGCCCCCCAAACTTTCCCGTCTCTAAAGACCTCGCTGTTAGAGAGACGTTAAGCAGATAAAAAAAATAAAAAATAAAGGAGTTGAAAATCAGATAAACTCTCAGTTTTTCTTTAAATATGTCTTTATGATATCCAAACTGTTTTATACTCTTGGGAAGTTTATTAAACAGATGTATACCAGAATAATTAACTCCTCTTTGTATTAATGACAGAGAAGCTTGTTTTATGCAAGTTAATTCTGTTTCTTGTATTGAAATTGTGTACCTGTGAATTAGAAGTAAACAGGTTAAAATTATCTATGACAAAGCACATGAGAGAATATATACTGAGAAGAAATTGTAAGAATATTGAGGTTTTTTTTTTTTTTTCTTTTAAGTTGTCTGCAAGAAGTTCTTAGTTTTACCCTACACAACATCCTAATAGCTCTATTCTGGACTATGAAAACTTTTTTACTTTGTGAAGAGTTTCCCCAAAAAATTATGCCATATGACAGCATTGAATGAAAATATGAGGAGTACACCTGTTTCATTATTTCTAGATCTGCTGTTAGAGAAAGTGTTTGTATTGCAAAAGTGGCACTACTTAACTTCTTCAGTAGTGAGGTGATATTTAATTTAATTTAATGCAATTGCAATGGAGCAAAAGCTCCGGTGGCAATTTCGTACACACCAATCCTCCTCCTATCCTGCACCTACCTATATTTGCCCTCTACAAATTTTAACTTTAAATTATTTCATCGTTTTCGGTAAGTTATCATCATTTCCCTTGGTAACTCATTCCAATCCCTGAAACCCTACCCTAAAACAGAGAATCTTCCCACACCCTTGTGCCTGAAACCATGTGCCAGCTTGTGGTCATGGTCATCTTTTCCCCTTCCAAGCACTACTTTTCATACCTACTTCAATATATTTCCAAGCCTCATTGCCAGTATATGCACTGTACACTCTCATGACCCACCTCATCCTCCTTCTGTCTTGCAATGAATCCCATTCCAGTTCCTTTATCATATCTGTTACTGAGATAATTTCCAGAAACAAATCTAGCAGCCCTTTTTTGCACCCTCTCCAACTCCTGTATTTGATAGGCAAAATGTGGGTCCCATACTACACTACCATATTTGAGAAATGGTCTGAACAAAGTTTTGTAACCCTATTCCTTTACTTCTCTCATTCATCCCCTAATCACTCTCTCCAACAAGTGCAGAATTTTGAAACCAATTCCTACCACCTGTCCAATGTGCCCTGCCCAGTTAAGCTTGTTATCAAATGTAATGCCAAGATATTTATCTTTCAAGTCTTCAACAAGCAATTCCTTCCCACCTTATATTCATAATTAACCTTTTGTTTCTTATTTGTGCATCTAATAAGCTGCCTCTTCTTTGCATTTATCTTCATCTCATGTTTACCAACCCCACTAGATGATCACCCTGCAACTACTTACAGTCATCTATCATTTTTATTCTTTTATACAGCATTATGTCATCTGCAAACAATCTAATTTCAGATAGAAAACAATCAACACAATTATTCATTAGAATAATGAATAGCAATGGTCCCAATATGCTACCCTATGCAACTCCCATTTTTACTTCCACTTCTTTTGATACCGCATTTCCTATCCTAACATTCTGTTTTCTACCTTTTCAAAATTCTTCTACCCAGAAAATCACTTTCTCATCCACTACAATAGTTTTTACCTTATTTACTACCATTTTATGGCTCATTCTGTAAAATGCCTGTGACAGATCAAGTGCTACACTATCAAGTTGGCCTCAGTTGTCTATTTCATCTGAAATATCTTGCATATATCCCACCAATTGAGATTCACATGAATATTGTTGACTGAACCCATGTTGCCTACTTGAAAACCACTTATGTTCTTCACATATATTTCTGATGTGGTTGCATATCAATCTTTCCATTAATTTACCTACCACTGATGTCAAACTGATTGGCCAGTAATTTTCAACTCTATTTCTCACCCCTCCTTTATGTACCGGTACCACTATTGGACTTTTCCAATCCTGTGGTAAGCAGCAAGTATTCAGACTCAATTTAAATAGTATTTCAAGATAAAGTACAATGTCACATCCAGCTATCTTTACAATATCTGTAGTAATATTATCTATACCAGCTCCTTTATGTTTTTTAAGCTTTCTTATTTCCTTCATGATTTCCTCAGGATGAATTTCAAATTTTTTAGTATCTCCATTTCTAATTGTATTGTTAAACTCGTTCTCTGAATTGTAACCTCCAATTTCTGATTCATTGTCCCTAATGCTCTCACTAAACCAGTTACTTAAAATCTCTGCAAAATCCTTGGCAACTTCTTCTCCATCCTTATCTGTAAGCATCTCTACACCCTGCCTTCCCCTCAGTTTCCTGATATAGCCATAGAAATGACTAGATGCATCAGTCAATGGTCCTTCTGCACTGACAATACTCTTCATAAGCCCATCTTTAGCCACTTTCTTTGATGTTATTAAGTCCTTGTTTAATTGTTTTAAATATTCCCTACCACTCTGCTGTCTCTTGACTCTGTTATGTTCTCTTCATACCAACCTCTTTAAACTCCTCACTTCCCTATTATAGTACACAGGTTCTCTACTTCTCTTTATTTTCTGCTGTGGAATAAATTTTTCTTCCCCCTTTCTCATTATCTCCTTGAACTCTTCCCTCCTTTACTCTACTGTACTTTTGCCTTCCTTCCATTTGCTGAATTGTTCTCTGAAATATCTCTTAAAATTTGAAATCTGTGCCTTTTTGTAATTGTACCTATTTCCCCCTTCAATTTTGGCTTACTGAATCCTCTGATATCCATCAGAACTGCCTCATGATCACTTATTCCTTCCATTACTTGACACCCCATAAGGTTATCATCGGGCTTTATTAGGAATATATCCAAAATATTTTGTCCCCTAGTGTTTTACTCTACCACTTGTGTAAATCCTCCTTCCCTTATTAAGGTATTTGCAAATCTTTGTTTCCTTGTGTTATTAATCTTATTTCCTTCCCAGTTTACACCTGGTAAATTTAAATCCCCACCAATAATGATCTTCCTATTCTCACCAAGAGCCTCATCTTCATCTGTCACTCTTCCACCACGGTATGCAGCAATACTCTGATTTTTTTAATTACCCCAAGTAACTCATTGTCCTGATCTATGAATGCCAGTGAACTGTGGTAGTTTTTCCTAACTAGTATGAAAACGCCTCCACCAATGGCTCCTCTATTTCTGCAGTACACTCTGTAACCATCAAGAAAGACCTCAATGTTTAGTACTTCTTCTTTTAACCAACTCTCTACCCCAATTATTACTTGTGATTCGTGTATTTCTATTAAGTTTGCAAATTCGATTGGATCTCCGGTTGTGCTATCGTTGACTGTGTGTGCTGACAGGTGCTCACAAAACAGCGATTTTGCATCATCAGCTAAATTTTTGTAGACTAAGTTACTTTAAAATCTTTAAATTATCATCTAAACTCTTAAGATTATTGCTAGTGAGAAGAATTATTTAAGATTACTCCATAAATAGCAGTTTTAAAATTTGCGTCATTGTTGTTAAAGTCTCCTTGATAGTTATTGCACGTTTCACTAAATTAAATTTAGCATAAGCTTGGTAGTTAGATTAATTATAATACTATAGCATAGGTAAACATAGTAGTTTAAGTTATTTTATAGTGTTAAATTTTTTATAAACTGTAAAAAATTCAAATCAGTAGTTCGAACATCGATTGTTAAGGGTTTTGTATTATCCTATATTAAGGTTCTATTCAGTTTAAAATAACACAGTTTGTTAATTAATTAGTTCTGGAATAGTAATAAAACAACTGGAAATTATAAATAATAAACATAAGTATTCATATATAGCATCCAGTTGTTCACATTATATTAATACAATATCATTATTTTAAGTTCCACTATCGATATCGCAATCAAGTTTACAATAACTAAAAATGTATGTTATAGTAATTAACCTGTTCTGCCTGAAATATAATTGTGTTTAATTGCTGTCTAATACACAAAAATACAAATTTCTTAACTATTTTATAAAAAAACTTTCGTAAGTAACCAATTAGTTGCAATCCACATTAGCAATAAATAGCATCAACGTTCTATCTTAAGTTTGTTTCAAAGTTTATTAGGTTAAGTTTTATTCATTGAGTCTTAAGTAGTTTTGTTACCTAGTTATTATTCATAAAGCTTCAATCTAATTACGTAAATATATATTGTATATAAAAAATTCAACAGTTAGTCAATTATAACGCCTATCATATTTGATAAAAATGTTAAAAATATAGTATAAACTTTATTAGACTGCTTTATCAAATAAATTTAAGGTTTGTTTAGAAGGTGTTTGAAGTATTTGTGAAAATCATGATTGGAAACTGTGTCACCTGTCATAGGTACGTTGGGATGGGGATGGGTTGTAGTTGGTGTTAGAAGTTGTTTCACTGGGCATGTTGGGAAGAGAAAACGGGGGGAAATAAATAAGGCTCTCCCATGGTTTTGTTCACTTTGTCTTAGGGATGATAGGACATGGGAGATGGGCGAAACAATCAAGGTGTTGGATGAAAGGATCAGGGTTCTTGAGGCTCATCCTGTGGAGGCTCAGCCTGTGGAGGTATGGCCTGTGGCGGCTCCACAAGCAGTGGTTCAGCCTGTAGGGACACAGCCTGTAGGGACACAGCCTGTAGAGGCTCAACATGTGGAGGCTCAGACTGCGCAGGCAGAACCTGTGGGGCTGAGTTTGTTGAGGCTCATGCTGTAGAGGCAGAAAGTAAAGATGGTGGGTTGGAGGAAGATGAGAAGGATGGGTGTTAGCAGGGAAACAGGTTGTAGGAGAAATACAGGATGAAGAAGCCAAACACTTCAGTAATTGTGGGTAAAAATAGGTTTGACCTGTTTCCAGCATCAGGAGGAGAAGAGCCTCATGTAGACGTAGCAGTAGGTAAGATGAAGTAAGCCTTTAGGAATAAGGGTGTACAAGGTTAGAATAGGGAAAAAAAAGGGTTCTTCTGATAGGTAGTAGCCATGGGAGAGGTGGATCAGGATCAGTTAGGTACAGGATACCAGGTCACAAGTTTTTCAAACCTAGTGCAACATTAGGTTAGGTAATAGAGGATATAGGTTCACTTTGTAGGAGTTTTACTAAGGACAAAAGAGTAATGATAGTGGAAGGTGCGGGGAGTAGTATTCATAAACATGCGAGTTTTAGTGTAGAGAGTGACCTGAGGAAGGCGGTGAAGGATCCACAGCATACCTGGTTGGAGCTCATGCAGGTCCTAAGTCACAATGATTAGCCACAATTGAACTATGCTGTGAGGCGTGTAAATATGGAAACGGAAGTGCTACTTGGGAAACGCATTAGTTCTATGTTTGGGGTTGTGGCAGTGAACACCATTGGTAGGTGGGGTTTCACTAGGCATGGCCTACACCGAAGTAGAAGGTGGGAAGGAGTACTTTCTGAGTTGTTAGCTAAGCAGTTAGAGAGCCCATTTCCAGTGATCATGGGGTTAGGACTGTGCCTTTTTTTTTAAGGTTAGGGGCTGCTGGTGCAGCAACGGAAATGGATTATCAAAGTGATACTGATAGCAGATACACGATAGGAAAAATCACAGATGTTAAGGCAATAAATGAAGTTGCTGAAATAATAACTGACTGGGGTAAAACTGGGAAAGAGAAGATAAATGCTGCCAAAAATAAAGCTGGTAATAAGGGTGTTAATGGTAAACTGTAGAAGTATAATGAATAAAGAAATTTAATAGAGATACACGAACCACAAGTAATAATTGGGGTAGGTTCGTGCCAACAGAGATTCTCATCTGTTTTAATACCATGGAATTTTATACTTTTTGTTTCTAAGATTTTGTTACTTGCAAATCTGGCTATGCATAATTTTTTGTTTTAAACCTAATATAATGTGTCTTTTTTTTTCCAAAATTTAATTTTAACGAATTTGCCTTGAACCAATTTGCTACTTTACTAAGTACTTCATTTACATTAAATTCTTGATTGCTGTTTCGAGTTTTTCTCACAGACAGGTTAGTATCATCTGCAAATGAAACACTCTTAACTTTGTCAAATATGTTTCCAGGAAGATCACTGCTGTACAAAAAAAAAAAAAAGAGGGGGGGGGGTTCCTAGGTCAGAACCTTGTAGAATTCCATGTTTTATTTTCTCCCAGTCTGATGAAGCATCTTTACTTATTTTAGAATAAAAAATGGAAACTTTTTCCATTCGAGTTTCCATATATGATTTAAAACATTTACCTGCGGTTCCGTAAATACCATAGCATTCCATTTTCTTCAAAAGTTATTCATGATGTATACAGTCAAATGCTTTTGCAAGATCACAAAATAAAATATTCCTAGAGGGATCATTTTATTATTCAGTTCCTCAAATGTGTTATTTAAAAATGAATATATAGCCATTTCTTTTTGGAACCCAAATTGTGATTTAGTGAGGATATTATTTTGTGTAACATGTTTTATTACTCTACAGTACATTTTTCAAAAATCTTTGAGAATCCTGAAAGTAATTAAATGGGACGATAGTTGTCTACACATGTTGCTTCTCCTTTTTTACACAACGGTTTCACAACTGCATATTTTAGTCTATTTGGAAACACACCTTGCATTAAGGATTCATTACAAATGTGGGTAAGTACACCATTGATACAATCTGAACATCTTTTCAGCTATTTACTTGAAATATTGTCATAGTTGGAAGAATTTTTAGGCTTTAATTGTTTCATGAGTTTATTTATTTCTGAGACTGTTAGTACCAGCAATTGCATCTCCACAAATCTATTTGAGAAAGCAGTCTGAAGAAGCCTTAGGGCACAATATGGGATTGCTTTTCTATGCCTAATTTCTCTACAACTGAAGTACAATATTTCACAAACTTCCCCTACTTCACTATGCACAGATCCGTTTTCTTCTATTTTTATATCTTTAGGGTGATTTACAGATTTTCCTGTTTCAGTTTTTATTATATTCCATATAGTTTTCATCTTGTTGCCTGAATTCTCTATTTTCTCTGATATATACCTGTTCTTGGCCTTTCTTATTACATTTTTAAGTATTTTAGAATTCTACGCTTAAAAACATAAAACGAGTTTGACATTTACCAAATCATTTCTATTTCTCAATATAGTCTCCCCGAACACTGATACACTTTGATGTTCCAAGTTCATTATACCATCCCTGAAGTGACTTTCTGGAAAGCCTGCAAAATATCCATGTACAGCTGCAATCGCCTCTTCATTTGAAGAAAAATGCTAACCAGCAAGAAAGTTTTTGAGTTTTGGGAATAGATAGAAGTCGGAGGGAGCCAAATCTGGGGAATAAGGTGGATGCTTCAACAAGTCATAGTGCAGATCTCTTAATTTTCCCATTGCCAAAAAGCTCTTGTGGCCAGGTGCATTGTCCTGATAAAAGATGATTTTCTTCTTCCTCAAACTGGGCCTTTTTTTTCACGAATTTTTTCATACTGGGTGTCTAAAAGATTGTCCAGTTATTGTTTTACCCTTTTCAAGGTAATCAATGAACAAAACACCTTTAGCATCCTAAGAAACTGATTCCATCACCTTCCCTGCCGATGGAACCGACTTGGCCTTCTTTGGACCTGAACAACCAGCTTCTGTCCACTGCTTTGACTGCAGTTTTGATTCTGCTGGGTAGTGGTGAACCTATGTCTCATCCATAGTTATGAATAAATGCACGAATTCAGTTTTATTTTTGTTGAAACACTCCAAACCCTGTTCAGAAACTCACATGCAGAAGAGCTTTTGATCAACAGTGAGCAAATGCAGCAACCATCTTGGACAAAGCTTCTTCATATGCAATACTTAATGCAAAATGTATCCCACACAATCTTTTGATTTCCCTATGGTCTCAGCTATCTCACACACTTTTATTTGTTGATCATCCAAAACCATATCATGCACTTTCTGGATGATTTCTGGAGTTGTTGCACTTTTCGGACATCCTTCGCGTTCATCACCTTCGAGACTGCTACGGCCATGTTTGAACTCAGCAGCCCATTTCTTAACTGTTGAATATGAAGGAGAAGAGTCCCCATACACTTTTAAAAATCTTTCGTGTATCTCGGATGGCGTTAAGCCTTCCTTTACAAAGAATTTTCAACTGCACGATACTCGATTTTATCCATCTCTGGTACAACTCCATATCACACCTCCATCAAACAATTGTACAGACCAAACTGCAATGTAGAATGACTTGCAATTTCTTGCAGCTACGTCTGGCACATGCACCAACTTGCATGGAAAAAATCACATGGGTAGTGGCCGAGAACTTCTCAGACAGCCCTCGTAGTTATCTGATTCTCTTACTTCTAAGTACAGGTCCCTTGTTGTTTTACAAGATACTCTAATACCCTTTGTTATTTATCCCTTACCCATTTCACTGTTTCGAGTATTGACAACTTTCCTTTTTTCGAAACTTCCTTCAAAAAGTTATAGAATTAAATTGAGAAAGGAATCAAATTTGGCATTAACACCCTGTGCATTGTACTCTTCTGACCATTGTTCATTATTTAAGGAATCTACGAAATGTTTTATATTTTTTCATTAATATTTCTTCTATATACCCAGCTTTTCTTTATCTGTTTAATATTGTTTCCGGATGTGATACATATCAACTGGGCATCATGATCTGAGATATCATTTATTACTGGAAGTATGTTCTAATTACTGTACTGAAAAATATCCATAAAAAATTAACAATTGCAGTCCTGCCATTATTTTGTATTCTAGTAGGGAAATTTACAAGTGCTGTTGAGTTAAAAGACAACACCAAGGCTTCCATATCCAGCCCCTCATTGCTGTGATTGAGAAATTCAACATAAAACTATTTGTTTATTATTTGTGAAACATAGTAGCAAAGACTCTAACTGAGATAAAAAGTCAGAAATTTCCTGAGGAGGCCCTGAAATTGCTATTACTATGAGCTCTTCCTTACCATATTCTAGTTTAGTAATACATTCAAAGTGTTGTTCTATACAATACTTACTTACACCTACACTCTCCATTCAATAATATTTCTAACAAAAATGACAACTCCATCTTTCACCATTTTATATCTACAGAAAAAAGAACTTAGTTTATAATTTGGGATGGACAGGTGAGATATTCATGTGTCAGACAAATGATGTTTATATATGCACAAAACATCTACATTGAAATTTCTGGAAGTTTGAATCTCTTCTAGGCATAAGGTAATGTCATCAGTTTTACTAAATATTCCCCTTATATTTTGATGGAGAATAGCGGTCTGAACACTTTGATTCAATATTTAAATTGTTTACTTTATTAGTACCTACTGGTATGTTAGATGGAATTTCTAATTTCATTAAGTTTTGATCAGGAGAAATGTTCATTTCTTTTAGACATCTTAATACATTTATTTTATTTACCATAAAAAAAGGCTGCGACTTAACACCACTAATAACAGGAATACCTCTTTCACTCACCTGGCATCCCCTGATCTCATCAGCAATAAGAAGCGAAAGCTTCCTTTTACCTCGGATCTTCAGATGGCGTTCATGGCAAGTATAACTGTCCCTACCAATGCAGGCCACATCTATTAAACCAAAGTGTGAATATGCTGGCTGCCAGAGAACCCTTTCCATTGATGCATTTGTACGCCTAGTGTAATGCCACATCCAGGGTTTATCATAACGCTCGAGCAAACCTATAAATCCCACATTCGTCTGACACGTGTTCCTGGAAATGTGAGCAATTTATTTCTCAATTGAGTAATTGAGGTACTTATCAAGACCATTTCCTGGTCCCCCCCCCCCCCCCCACACCAAAAAAATAAAAAATAAAAAATACAATACAATCCTACTTTGAAAAAAATCTTTCCCTAAGTCTTCCACATTTGCTACAACACTTCCATGATCTGCATTTGGTTTGAAAATACTGCAGACTTCACAATTTGGCCCCATGTCAGACTGAACCATCTCACTGATTCCCCTCCTATGACTGCTTCCAAGTAACAGTACCTTTCTACTTTTTGGTACCCCCTGAAAAGTTGTCCCTTTTACTTTACATGATCCCAGATCCTTCATTCCAACCTGATGTTCCTCCATGGTCACTATCCTCCAATGGCTGAAACACATTGGATGTGTCCAACTGGAGACCTTCAGACAGACAGCATCTCCTACCTGTCCTGACAGAGCTGACATCCCTCCACTCACTGTTCTGCCTAAGCCTCAGAACAGAGTTTGCTGCCCTGAGGGCCTTTAAATCCTTGTGTTCAGATGCCTGATCTGACTGAAACTCAGGAATCCACTGCTCCTGATCATTAATTCTGCAGGAGAGTCAGTTCCAGGCAATACTGACACAAGAATCACTGTTAGCAACATCGCTGCACTTCCAGTGAAACCAGCACCTACAGTCCCAGCACATCACTCCTTCTCTCACAGGTCTTCAGCAATTTTCACACTTAGTATCCATTATGATACTTTCAGAAAAATTTAAGAACTTAGGAGAATAAAAACCTTAAAATGTTTACTTTTTAAACTACTTTAAAAACTTAAGAACTTAGGAGTAAAACTTTAAAACGTTAACTACTTGTGTTTCAGTTGCCAAAGAAAAGTAAAAGTAGGATTATAAGAAAAATGCAAAAATATACTATATAAATTACTCAAAACTTTTCTGACAAGTGAATTAAAACACTTATCATCTACTAGACTTATAACAAAACAAACAAATGTTATCAAAAGAACTTTGTAAACAATTAAAATGAAATTTGACATGCTAGAACTCTGATTTTGACCTAACCTCAAAAGTAAATAAATAAAACTTGTTTACACTGTACTGATTTTCTATTTAAAAAACGGTTCATTATCACTTAATAACGTCACAATTTACTGCAAAACAAAGTTGATGCAGTCAAAACAAACTTACAATGAAATTCTGTTATGCTATAACAAGAATACTAAATACTAGACGTAAATATGGATGTAAACAAAAGCCACACTGAATCTACAATTTACGAATTAATAAAAAATAAAACGGATCACTAACCCACACACACTACTGGAATATGATATTCTTCAATGTTTTAACTATCCTATGAGATAATATTTAACTTTTTTAACTACAAAAACACAAATAATTACCCTACGACACGCGCGGAAGCATGCGCAAACAAATTCCAAAAGAATTTGGAACAGACTGACTTAATAATAGGATCTGTCTGAGTCTGAGAAGCAATTTCTCTCATCAGAGCAGATCAATAACCCCAATTCTCTTTCACAAATTCTGAGCAGTTTTTCAGCAGTTGTGAAGCATTTGGTAAATCCATAGTTTGAGACTGCATAGCCTTACTTACAATATTAATATGAAAACAATATATCATATGAAGGCAACATTGTAACTACCAAAACAGATTGCTTCATGATCTGGCCCAGATATGAGGCCTCTACTGTTCCAACTGAATAATTTGTTTCTTCATGAAGATCCAGAATAGTGTCACAAATTGAATGGTAGTGATAACGAACAGCAGCGAGGATAGAAACTCGACCCTTCCAAAGAGTATCACAAACTTTTTTCAGTGACAGTACTTCTACATGCTTGGATAACACTCCAATCACTTGGTTCATCCAGATAATACAACAAACATTCTTTGAGAAATCTGAACAAGGAAACTGATTGAACTGACATTTGCTCTTACCATATTTAAACTATGAAAAACACATGGATTTATATATGCTCATGGATATTTTTTCAGAATTCAGCTTTGGACACCATTTTTTACTCCTATTATATTGGATCTGCTTTCATATCCTTGTCCTCACCAATCTTTCATATCCAAATCAAGCTGTTGCACATCAGAAAAGATGCTAGAGAGTCCAGCTCCCAAAGATTCACTGCATTGTAAGCAGTGAAAGACTCCAGTGTCAGGACTTCAGCAGAGTCAACAAAATGCAATATTGAAGTTATTGTTTGACATAACTGATATCCAGTATGCTGAATTATTAGATGTCTTTACCACAGTCTTTATTTTATTGTAAACTTTACTTGTATGAAAGTTGATTAAACACGTTTTTAATATGTTCACATAATGGACATTGGTCTTCTCATTAGCTATACAGCGGAGTTCATCCATCATCGCAAAATCAAATTTTCCTAGCAGTTGCACTATACCAAGAAAATTAACAATATTAGAAATATATAGTGTTTCAGATCCAGAGATTCCTCTGAACAACAAATTATTGCCTGCTGAAAAGATTGCAATGGACATTATTAGTCCAAGACTAGCAACGTACCATCGTTTCTCATTTTCAATCTGTTTTTACAAATGCTTCTCTGTTCTGATGAAGTTCTTTAATCGTATTGATGCTTCTTTCCAATGTGGATGGTGTGCTGGTGATTTGTTGAAGTATCATTGATTTTGAGACCCACTGATAAGTGCCATATCCCGGCATTTTTCAATTCAAGTGGGATCTTTTGTAAAATAAATGGCAGAAAAAAAAAATTCTTTATCTGCACATTTGGACTAACTATGTCACCTTTATTATTATTATTATTTAAAAAATAAGTTTCCCTATTTGGCATTAGTCTTTAAAAATGTGTATTTGAAAAATTACAACCATCATTTCTTCTTGGATATATTCCATGGCTCATTTCATCATCTATAGACCATCAAATAATTACTTCATCTTTAAGTCCATGGCCAATATGAAATATCATCATAGTTTGTGTTTTAAAAAGGTGATGTTGTTGGTATGTCTGGTATACTCCATTCTGTAATATTTTGAACTGCAGACCGTATTTCAGCAATAGCTAAATCTTTTTGTGTATGCCGCTCTTCATCATCATGGGCTTCATCAGAAAAATATCTATTAAATAAGTTTTTTTCTGTCGCATGTTGAGCTAATTCCTTTAACAAGTGAAGGAAATTATTTTAAAAATAATTTGTAACCAGCAAAGAAAGTACCACGGTAAAAACATCTTTTCCATCCTCAATTCTCATAAGTCAGTTAAGAACTCGTTTCCTGTTTGGAATAACGAAAACGTCAATCTACGAAGCATAGCAGCAGGAGAAAGTAATGCCAGTTGTTGCTATTCCTGATACAGGGAAGAGATGCTCATGGGCTTGTCTACAGAATCATCAGCGGCACACACTACATGATGCCTATGAAACTCATTAGATGGTGGCTGTGCCATTGCATTGGATGGCTGGGCATCATGGGCAAAACACAGGCACCCAGCAACAAGAAGTGGAAGCAGGTGCCATCAGAACATTTGTAACAATAAAAACTGAATAGGCCAAACTAAAGTTAAAACTCAATATTCTCAGATTTAAATTAAAATTATATCAATAATCAGAGTACAGATGATGCTAAATATAAGGGACCACTTTTAAACACAGATGCTTAAAAAAAAAAAAAAATCAAAGTAACAATGATGGTTACATGAATTTTGAGTGTACTTACACCAACATTTGAAGGTACTATCAATGTTTCAGAAAATCAGCGAATGTTCAGGGTTTGATATGAGTAGTAGCAGAACAAGGTGTTCTGCTGGGCTGGACTGACTTTATTTGTCAGCTAAAAAGACACACACTTCCATTGCAATGTCATAACAGGGACTGAGATAGTTGGCCCAACATGAGATATTTAGATACAAAATTGTGGCTTGTGAGTCAAACATGGGGCAGGATGGTAAACTGGAGTGCCTCCTCTCCCCCACCTCCCATCTCCAATCAGTCATAATAATGTACATACAGTGTATTGATGGCAAAGTAAGCTGATCATGTCATACTATGAAACATTTGTGACTTAAGGATAGACTCTTCTGGCCTGTCACACAGATGTGCGGTCCACACATTATTTTTTATTTTTGTACGAGGGTTGTTTCAAAAATAAGGTTCCCACATTTTTTTAGACACAAGGAATTTTATTGGGAAAAAAAACAATTACACCATTGGAAACGTTGATCTTTAAGCTATTTTTCCACATAGTCCCCATTTTTTTCTATGCATATTTTCTGTCGAGTAATCCACATTTGCATTCGCACCTCAAAGAAGTCTGTCGCCAACCCATTGAGAAACTTGGAAACTTCTTCTTGCAACTCCTTGTCCGTCTGGAATTGTAGACTGCCTAGGTGCTCCTTCAATTTCGGAAACAGAAGAAAATCGCTGGGTGCCAAATCGGGGCTGTAAGGGGGGTGGTCAATGACATCCCAGCCAAATTTGCCGATTAACTCCTTCGTTTGTTGCGACACATGTGGACGGGCATTGTCGTGGTGCAGCCTTACGCCTTTGCTGAGTTTTCCCCTATGACAATTTTGGATTGCCCATCTGAGCTTTTTCAAGGTCTCACAATAACCTGTGGAGTTTATGGTGGTCCCTTTATGCATGAAATCAATGAGCAGTACACCACGCCGGTCCCAAAACACCGATGTCATGATTTTTCCTGCTGAAAGCTGCTGCTTAAACTTGTTTGGTGGTGGTGATCCGGTGCATTTCAATTGGCGCGATTGTTGTTTTGTTTCTGGAGTAACGTAATGGTACCACAATTCATCCCCCATAACAATGAAATCAATGAAGTCTTCATTATTCTCGTCGCATTCACTGCAGAACTTCCGAGCACAGTTGACGCGTTGCTGTTTGTGGACTTCTGAAAGCATGTGCGGCACCCAGCGCACGCACACATTGTGGTAGCCTAGCTTTTCATTCAATATCCTGTCAATTGAAGCTTCAGAGCCTCAGGAATTTGAGCAGCCAGTTGCCGGATGGTGATTTGCTGATCTTCGAGCAGGATTTGCTCAACTTTCGGTAAAAACATCGTCAGAGATCGAAGGCCTCCCGCTTCGTTGTTCATCGTGGACGCCCATATGGCCATTGGCAAACTCCCTACTCCATTTGCGGACATGTTGAATGCTTATACACGTTTCCCCGTACACTTCACTCAATTGCCGATGAATTTCTACAGGTGGTAACTTTCTTGCGTGCAAAAATCGGATGACCGCACGAATTTCACACCTGGCAGTGACCGCGATGACGGGCTCCATTGCTTTTGGCTGTCAGGCCAGTACTGACCACTGTAGAACCATGCAGGTTGTTGGAATCGGTGGTGGGGGATCCGGCGAACACGGTGGTGTTGGCAGATTTTGCTTTGCACCATGCACAGTAAGGGTACAGAGTTGAGAACCTTACTTTTGAAACAACCCTCGTATTTTCCACCCTGCTTGTAAGAATTTGGGAGAGGCTATATTAGACTTTTCCAACTAAGTGTCAACCTCTCCTTCATTTGGTGCATCCAGTTTGCACAGACGAGGTTCTGGCAACTGTAAGATTCCAGATATAAGGAGTCACTCACTGTTTGCCAATGGCCACCTAAAGGAGGGTGGAAGAGCTGGGAGGGGTCCTGGGCACCCTCTTACCTTTGGGGTTGCAAACGGCCCCTAAAGGTTGATGAATCAGAAATTATCAACAGCATGGAGATGCAGAAGGCAATGGGAAACCACTGAATTAAAGACCCAAAGGGTATCCCGAGGACATGTAATCTTCTCAAATTACATACATCATGATAGCTTCTTCCTGGGTAAAATATTCCAGAGGTAAAATACTCCCCCAATTGGATCTCCAGGTAGGGACTACTCTGGGAAGAGAGATCCTAATGGATGGAAACATTCTATTAGTTGGAGCATGGAATGTTAGAAGCCTTAATAGGGTAGGCTGGTTAGAAAACTTAAAGAAGGAGATGGAACGATTTAAATTTGATGTAGTCAGGATTAGTGAGATTAAGTGGAACTAACACAAATCTGTCAATGCAGTTACTGGTGTAGGTTTTGTATTGAAGAAGTGAGTAGGAAAATGGGTGAGTTATTATCAACAGTATAGGATTATTTAGATGAGGTTAGAAACTAAGCCCGTCGCAGTGATGTTAATACAATTGTATATGCCAACGTCACAGGAAGATGACGAAGAAATAGGGAAAATATACGCAAAAATTTAAGAATTAATCCAATATGTAAAGGGGGAGGAAAATCTAATAATAATGGGTGATTGGGATGTGATAGTGGTACAGTAGAACTCCAATTATCCGAACTCTGACTATCCGAATCGCTGATTATCCGAATCACTTAAGGTAGTCACATTAAGACATGTGTGGAACAAGCTGAAAGCATATCAACTGAAGAAGAGAAGGAAAAGGAGGAAAAGGAAAAAGAAGCTCAAGAAAATGAAAGGGAAGAGACAGGAGAAGATGGGGATGATGTCTCACTTGAGGAATTCAGGCGTATTCTTCTGAAAATTCCTGAATATTCAGAAGTTAGTGCTCAAGATTTAGGAGAGTGGGTGGTGTGTGATTCATCAGACCCTGGATATGAAATTCCTAATTATGATGAATTTATTGAAAGTGTGAAAGAAGAAGGTGTCGAGGAAGAAGATGACCTTAACATCAAAGTTGAAGCAGACAAGGGACCATTAGCCAGTCAAGCATTTGCTGACCTTGCATTGAAGTGGACCACATGCTGCCCGAAAATGGATGAATACAGTCTAACAACTTAATTTGACTGAGATGTTCAGCAAGCAATGACTTTTATTTACAGTACAGTACATACATACTGTGCTAATGTACAGCACTTGTAAGTGCGCTTAGCATGTAAACGTCTTGCCTTTTAATTTAATTAATTAAAAATCCTTTTTTTTAAATTGTTTTTTTCTTCCATTTTTAGCATACATACAGTAATTAATTAAAATAGGCCCTTTTTCGGAAAAAATCCAACTATCAAAAATTTCGATTATCCAAATGGTGTGTGGTCCCAATTGATTCGGATAACTGGAGTTCTACTGTAGAAGGAAAAGAGGGGAATAATGTAGGAAATTTTGGTCTAGGAGAAAGAAATGAGTGAGGAAGCAGGTTCTTAGAAGTTTGTGAAAGATATAAGCTAGATATATCAAACACTCTGTTTAAGAACCATGCAAGAAGGATATACAGCTGGAAATGTCCAGGGGATACAGGCAGATATCAGCTAGATTATATCATAGTGAAACAGAGATTCAGGAATTAAGTTCTAAACTATAAAGCGTACCCAGGAGCAGACATAGACTCTGATAATAATTTGATAGTTATGAAGTGCAGGCTGAAATTCAAGCGAATAAGTAAGTAATATAAGCAGAACAGACTGGAAGTGAATAAGATTTAACACCGGAGAAAAATTTGCAGATTTTTTTTTTATCTTCTTACTCTTAACAGCGAGGTCTTTAGAGATGGGAAAGGATGGGGGGCAAGGAATGGGAAGGAATTCGGCCATGGCCTTTTGAAGGAAGCATCCTGGCATTTGCCTGGAGTGATTTGGGAAACCATGGAAAACCCAAATATGGATGCCTGGACAGGGATTTGCAGAAATGGTAGACATACGTTTACCTTGGAGACCAAGAATGGATTTCAATCTCCTTCATATATGTTGAAGGATACACAGAATATCTGTCTGTGGTATAGTCGTTTCTCAAATGCACCCTAGTTTTTGAGATATTTGCATGCAAAGAAACAAAAATTTTAGATGTTGTGTATATAGTAAATTATTGTCCAAAATTATCAAATAGTAGTGTGGTCTATGCGATAGGGTGTTAGTTTCATAATTTTCTGACCAGAGTTAAATCCCTGCAGCATCAAATATTTTTATTTATTTTTATCTTCAGAAATTGTCAAGCTTGACTTTTTTTATTTTGTTTAAACTTCGTTTACACACTTTTATTGCTCGAAATAAAATTTAAATGTGATACAAGAATGCTGCAATGTTTATAAGCATTAGTCACTTGTTCTTCCATTTCGTTGTTGAGTTCCATTTACATGCAACCGTTCTTGGAACAAATCAAGAAGAAAGAAAGAAAAAATTATCTTCTCCATGCTACGTATTTCGTTTAAAATACCTCTTGATGATATACAATTAAAGAAATGATGAAGATGAAATAAATAAAATGATAGTAACTGTTTCAATTGAGATGGCACCGAAACAATACACTCATTAACAAAAAGTGAACAAATAATGTAAAACTTGATACTTTCCTGATGTATGATTGCAATGAAATTTTCAAGGATGTGCGGCCCATTTGTGTTGTGAAAAGACAATCTGTCAATAGACTCATGAATTCGTTATGAATAAAAGATTTTCAGGAAAAAAATGACGCTGAATTGTAGGTAATATGATTTGTTTTAAATATTATTTCACCCAATAAAAGTATGTAAATGAAGTTTAAACTAAATATAAAGTGAATCTTGACAATTTCTGATTATAAAAATAAATAAAAATATTTGATTCTGGGGGGTTCTGAACTCGGGTCAGAAAATTATGAGTCTATCACCCTATAGCATATACCATGCTGCCACTTGATAACTTTGGGCAATAATTTACTATATACATGACATTTAGAATTTTTTGTTTCTTTGCATGCAAAAATCTCAAAAACTAGGGCGCATTTTGTGAAAGGACTATACCACAGACATATATGCCGTGTACCCTTCAACATATATGAAGGAGATCGAAATCCATTCTTAACATGTCTGATAGTCCCCAAGTAAGAAATAACTCTGAAAGAATCTCAATTGAGGAATGCATTGAACAGGAAATAATAAAGGATGGGAAAGAAACATTAGACTCTAGGGAACAAGCTGCCTAAAAACCATGGATCGCAGAAGAAATTTTGGATTTGATGGATCAGGGGAGAAGGCACAAAAATGCTCAGGATGAAGCAGGAAGAGAGCAATACAGGCAATTTAGAAATCAAATAAATGTGAAATACAAAAGAACAAGAGAAAAATGGCTTCGAGAAAAGGGTGAAGAACTAGAAAAGGAAATTGACATGGAAAGAGTAGCTGTTGTATATAGGAAGATCAAACAAATTGAAGAAAAGCAGTGTAAACATTAAAGTTGCCAATGGGAAACCTCTTTTAAGCTCGGACAATAGAGCTAACCAATGGAAGGGATACACTGAGAAACTGTATGATGGGGATGACTTGAACAATAGTCTAATGGAAAAGGAAAGCGATGTCAATATTGATGACTTAGGTAATCCTGTTTTGAGGACAGAATTTGACAAAGCTCTGAAAGACTTGAAAGCAAATAAGGCAGTTAGAATTGATGAGATCCCTGCAAAACATCTTAAATACCTGGGAGAAGAAGGAATCAAAAGATTATTCAAACTGATATCAAAAAGTTATGAAACAGTAGAAATTCCAACTGATTTTAATAAAAAATATAATCTTCATACTTCCAAAGAAAACACAAGCTGAAAAATGTGAGCATTAATGCACCATTTGTCTAACATCACATGCTTCAAAATTGCTGACCAGAATAATATACAGGTTATTGGAAAGTGTAGTAGAAGAGATAGTAGGTGAAGATCAGTTTGGGTTTAGGAATAACGGCAATACAAGGGAAGCAATTTGGGCTTTAAGATTAATACTTGAATGGCGGTTCAAGAAAAATAAAGATTCTTTTATGGCATTTGTGGATTTAGAAAAAGCTTTTGATAATGTTAGGTGGGATAAGATGTTCAAAATTTTAGTAGCCAGATCTAAAATATCGAGATAGAAGAATACTTTATAAACAATATAGGAATCAAGTGGCTATAATAAAAGTAGAGAATCATGAGAGACATGCATCAGTTAAAAAGGGTGTGAGGCAAGGTTGTAGTCTATCCCCATTAATCTTCAACTTGTATGTAGAGGAAGCAATAAAGGAAGTGAAAGATAAATTTTCATGTGGCATAAGTATTCAAGCAGAAAAAAATCAGTATGCTATGATTTACTGATGACATTGTCTTGTTAGCAGAACAGGCTGAGGATATTGATAAGTTACTGAATGGCATGAACAAAATACTGAAGTAAGATTTTAGGCTGAATATAAATCAAAGAAAGACAAAAGTGATGAAATGTAGCAGAAAAGATACCAATGACAGTAGTTTAAATATAAAAATAGGATTGGATGCAATAGGAGAAGTAAGTGAATTCTGCTAAATGGGAAGGGAAATTATAACCAATGGCTGAAACAGGAATGATGTTAAAAGCAGAATAGCACTAGCAGAAAAAGCCTTCATGAAAAAGAGAAAGTTTTTAGTTTCAAATATTGATCTAGGTCTTAGAAAGAAATTTTAAAAACTCTATGTGTGGAGCACAGAACTTTATGGTAGTGAAGCATGGACTTCAGAAATACCAGAAAGAAAGAAGATTGAAACATTTGGAATGTGGTGCTAAATTAAGTGGACATACAAAGTACAAAATGAACGATTTTTGTGAATGATGGATTAGGAAAGAAATTTGTGGGAGAAGCTTACAGAAAGAAGAGACAGGGTAGTAGGTAAAATTTTTAGACATGCTGGATAGGGGTTAATTTGCTAGTGGAGAAGAAATGAAGAGGAAGACAGAGATTAGATCATGACATACTATGAAACATTTGTGTCTTAAGGATGGACTCTTCTGGCCTGTCACACAGATGTGCGGTCCAAGTATTACTTTTATATTTTCCACTATACCATACTCACAATTATACTGTACGAACTTTACTTGCATTTAAGTTGATTAAAATTCGTTTTGAATAAGTTAGCAAAATAATGGACATTGATTTTCTTATTAGCAATATGGTGGAGTCGCTCCATCATGGCAGGATTGAAATTTCCTAGCAGTTGCATTATGCCAAGAAAATTAACAATATTAGGAATATATAGTGTTTCAGATCCAGAGCTTACTCTGAATGACAAATTATTGACAGCTGAAAAATGGAATGGACATCATTAGTTTGAGACTAGCAACACACCATGATTTCTCATTTTCAATCTGTTTTTACAAATGCTTCTCTGTTCTGATGATGTTCTTTAATCGTATTGATGTTTCTGTCCAAATGTTGATGGTGTGCTGGTGATTTGTTGATGTTTTGAGGGTTTCAAGATGGACTGATAAGTGCCATATCCTTCTAACTTGACATCGTTAAAAACATGATTTTTTTAGTTTTTCCATGTTTCACAATGAAGATTTATTTTTTTTTTGATTTTTCCTGAATGTAACTGCAAGGAGAATTTCTTTTTACATGCCTTGAAATTGTTATGAAGAATTTTTTTAAGTTACCCAAATACTGACATGAACAGAAAAGAAATTTTAATTTTCTGAGACTTTGCTATGAACTGGATATTTTATATGTGTTTTATGTCAATATTGCCATGAGAAAATTGGTATGGAGAATTTTGTTAACATTCCTGAAAAATGTTATGAAAAAGTTAATCTTTTTAACTTCCCTGCAATATTTTTTTATTTTATTTTCTTCTTCTTCAATGTTACTACTAACAATTGGTTTTAACTTTCCTTGACTTTTTTAGGAAAATACTAATCACCCCTTCTCCTTTCTTTATAAAGAAGAAATTTTCTGTTTTTAATCAAATCTTACTCAGTTGGATTGATGTATTAAGAAAGTATTTTTGCACTACCCAGGATATTTCTAAGACGAATATTTTTTATTTATTTTTACCCCACGTTAGTGTCAAGATTTTTTTTTTTTTTTTAAAAACTTTCCTGGATATTCTCAGGAAGCTAATTATTTTTTAAAACTTGCATTGATGTTGTTTGGAAGATAACAAAATTTAATTTTCTTTTTGTGTGGATAGCCAAACATATTGCTGTAAACCAAATTGTGTTCACATAATCTCTCTATACAAGTAAGAAATGCTGCCATATAGAAGAATACAATGACTAGACATCGCAAGAACAACACAACAAGTGGAGCAACCATAAAGTAATGACTTACCCAATGTGCTCTACTAAGAATCTCATTAAAAATATTGGGGCATCACCACTTAAATATGGCATTCTCGAAGACTCAAATTGACTACGGGTCACCATCGTGATTTCAGTTTCCTGAAATCACTTCAGGCAAATTCCTTTCTAAGGCTATAGATGGTGTGCCCCCCATCCCTAATTTCAATGTTTATCCAAGCTTCAATAGTTCTGATGAACCATATTGCCAGGTTATGCCACTGGAGCTCATGTGTGGGACAGCCAGGGATGGCTGTCATGTCAGGTTGGATCTGTCAGGTACAGACAGAGAGTAGCCATGCTCCAGCTCCTAGATGAATACACTTTTCAGATACTAAAATGACATTGCAGCAGCCAAGTAAATCACAAGGAAGACATTTTAGGCTTGAGGAGAAAGGACTAGTTTAGTGTAACTAACAATGTTGTTGTATTAAGAGATATGAGTCAGGGATGTCAAGCATTTTGTGGGCATTTATTTATTTATTACTTTTTTTACATAGATGATTTCTGAGGAAGGACCTTAAAATGGAGGCACCCTGGGCAGAAATTTAGTGAACTTTACTAAACTCTTTCTAATACTCTTCCACTCTTTATCTTGGTATCTTAATTATCTCATATGGTTTCTTGATATTGTGGGAAATCTCTACTGTACTAAGATGTTAGCTATGTCAGCATTTACACTTCTCTGTATACCTTGGAGAAGGGATAAGGAAGGCTAGTACTTGTTTAATGACTACTTTAGATTCTACCATTAATATCATATCAATGATAAGCTACTAACTGCTGAACAACCTGTTTATTGTAGCACTTGACTTGCACATATTACAGGTGTTAAAGCAGTGGTTCCCAATGGGGGAGGTAGCACCCACCAGTGAGTGTAGAAGTGATCATAGGAGTTATTTCTGATCGATCACAGATTTAAAGGGTGTTGAGAAACAACACCTCTGCTTTTTAGTATTAAACCCAGCTTAAGGGCTGCATCAAATAAGTTTTTAATTGCATATGATCAAAGGGGATTTAGCATAGTCAGCAATTTTTTCCGTTAAGAAAAGAAGCAGATAGTCAGTAGTCAACAATGGCATTTCAAGATTGCAGATCACGAATAAGGGACCTAATATCAAAAAAAATCAGCTCTCTAATAAATATGTTTTGATAACATGTGTTTGTTAATCAGACTATACACAGACAATATACCAATATAGTTAAAATCTATTAACAAAATAATTATACATAAGAACGAAGTTTCTCTAAGCATTGTAAATTTATAAAATGCTCTGGGGTAACAAACTCATCAGAAGATGGCGACAGTGAATGTGATAACCACAATATCATGTGATAACACTTCATTAACTCAGCTAGTTACCCAAGAGAATTAAAAAAAAAATAGAAATTTGTCCTTGTTTTTCTATAAATTATGTTGCTCACATCACCTGAGAGATCTGCAATTGGATCACTGTTTAAAAAAGTGTATTATAAACCAAAAAGTTGGAGAACTATGGGTTACATCATTTTTTTTTTTTTTCAAGCAGGTGGTGCGAGTAATTTTTAAGTGAGCAGTTGTTCAAAAACTGTTGGCAAACTATGCATTACAGTGCTACTGCTAGGCTACCCTGATAATGTCTAAGTACTGGTAGGTTACTGGGTCTTCTGAATATGTGGCATTACTGAATAATAAATGATATTACCTGACTAATAGAGTAGCAGACCAAAGGCAACATGATGTTATTGATTACTAACTTATTCCCAATGGTAACATGTTGCTATTGATGGTTACATGATGCTAGAGCAGGTTAAGATACTCTTGATGGTGGCATGGTGCTGTTGACAGCAATATGGCTTGAAACTAGGCTAAGAGAATGTCAGCCCTAATTGTTAGTTACCCCCTAGTGACTGTTCAGAGAATTCCAGTGAAATGAGACAGAATCAAGTGTGTGAGCCCTTGAGGTATACTGTTGTTGATGTCAAACTGGTCGCATAGATCTGGCATGATCGATACATTCAGCAGGTTAGTGCCTATAATCTTATGCTGAGGCAGCCTGCAACACTGGCCTGTTCAATACCAAATAGTTTCGTGGTATATTACATTCCTAGAATCCTATTTTTCCGTAATATTATTCTAGGGCCTGAAACAACTTCTGACAAGGTTAAAAAAAAGTAAGTGCATTTGAAATTGGCCTTCATCATTTGACATAGCCCTAATGGAAGAATATGTGTCATTCTCAGATGTATATATCTGTGTGCTCCACCACCACCAGTGATATTACTTTTCAATAGTTGTTGATAATTTACTTATATTATTTACCCCCTTCTCCACCACCCTCACTATCACTGTATGAGTAAGATTTTGAAATGAAATATTGTAAAAATGAGTTCATCTGTATTTCGTGTTTCCAATAGCTCTGCATTTCAACTTTGGTGAGTTTTGTGTATACTTTGCCTATCCTTTGTTATATTCATTGCCTGAAAGCACTTTCCACTATATTATTACCATTAGTATAAAATTTTTTTTTGAGAATAGAGCAGTGTTCACATTTTTGTTGTGAGTGATGGGTTTACTTCTTCTGTCTTACTTTAATGAAATTACAATGGTTGTAATATGGTGATAAATACCTGATTAATTTCATTACAATTTTATTTAAAAAAAAAAAATGAGAGTAGGAGTCTTCTAGCAATACTTCAAACAGTAGAAACAACTTGTCTCAAGTTGTTTAGCTATTTAACGGAACAATATTAAAGCCTTGATTCTTAAAAATAATTAAATGTTGTGTCAAAATAAAAATAGTCGCCTGCCATTTCCAGATTATCATGGGAGACTTCAATGCTGTTGTAGGCACCAGGAAACAATAAGACGCTATGGTCGATAAGTTCAGAATACAAACAAGGAATGACAGAGGGGAACGACTTGTGCAGTTTGCAGAGCACACAAAAACTCACGTCATGAACACCTTTTTAAAAAAATAACAAAGTCAAAAGTGGACATGGAGAAGTCCAGATCATAAAACTAAAAATGAAATAGACTACATTCTGTCCAATAGCTGACATTTTGTTCAAGACGTCACTGTTCTAAATCATTTCAACACCGGAAGTGATCACAGGCTAGTCCGAGCGAAACTTAGTATCTGCATAAAACAGGAAAGCTAATTAAAGGAACCAATAAAACATCAGTAAATATAATCAATCTCACTGAAAAGAAAGACATTTACCAACGCATTCTATCGGAGAAACTAGCTAACACCGCCAATGGAAATTTAGCTTCAACTATTAACACATTAGCCATAGAAATTGCAGGAACTGTTAAAACCACCAAATTAAGTAAAATTAGCAATGATACAAAAACTCTCCTGAATAAATGAAGGAAAATGAAAGTAAAACCTGAAAAAAACCTAATTTAATATACTGAACTGTGCAAGACCATTAGAAAAGAAATAACAGCTGACATCAAGAAATATAACGAAAACCTGGTCAAATCAGTTATAGAGAGCAAGAAAGGCTATAAGAAAGCAAAACAAAGATTAATGATAGGAAAGAAACAAATAATAACTTTAGATGATGATAATGAACATATTACAAACAAAATGGTAGTATTAAATCATATCAGGAACTTCTATCAGTCCTTATACAGCAAACAAGATGAAAATTCTTTAATGATATTAAGCACAGACTCACCAATTCCTGAAGTCCTCCCATCTGAAGTTAGAAGGGCAGTGCACAAAATGAAAAAAGGATCAGCTAGTGGTTATGACGGCCTATCTATTGACATACTCCAATTGACTGGAGAAGAAACCTACAGACACCTAGCTAAGGTGTTTTCACAATGCCTCGAAGAGAGAAATATTCCATCCAGCAGGAACAAAGCAATAATTGTGTTGCTACACAAAAAAGGCAGTCATTACAATATTAAAAACTACCACCCCATCAGCCTTCTTCCTATCATATACAAAGTGTTTACAAAGATTATCAATAACCGCATCAGTTCCACCTTGGACACAGTGCAACCAATTGAACAGGCTGGCTTTAGATCAGGATTCAGCACAGTAGATCACATCCAAGTCATCCACAAAGTAATAAGTCGAGCAAATGAATACCAGATGCCCCTCCGTTTGGTCTTTATCGATTTTGAAAAAGCTTTTGATTCAGTCCATCACTCAGCAATCATGTAAGCCCTTTTAGAACAAGGAGTGAATCCAGGCTATATCTACTTACTGTACAACATCTACACCCCTTCCACTGCCTTTGTCAACATCGCTGAAGCCACCAAAGAGTTCCCAGCAGAAAGAGGGATAAAACAAGGAGACTCTATATCCCCCAAGCTATTCACATCAGTCCTAGAGTTGGCAATGTCAAAACTCCAATGGCAAAACCGAGGTTTGAGAATAAATGGAAGAAGTCTCAACAACTTAAGATTTGCTGATGATATAGTTTTACTCTCAAACAGTCTGGAAGAGCTCAAATAACTGATAAATGAACTAGAGGCAGCATGCAGTGAAGTGGGCCTTAAAATAAATATATCAAAAAGCAAAATCATGCAAAACAAATGGGCAGAAAAAGATAAAGACAAGGCAGACACGAAAGTTTCTGGTATTTAGTACGTAGATCAGTACATCTATCTTGGCCAATTGATCAATATGAATGGCGACTCAAAGCCTGAGATCTACAGACACATAAAGCTAGGCTGGAGAGCATATGGAACAAATTCCATAGTTTTTAAATCTAACATGCCAGTACATCTTAAAAAACAGGTATTTGAACAATATGTATTACCGGTCCTCACATACGCCTGCCAGACTTTGTTAGGTACCCATTAGTTCACCAAAAGCACTCCCACCAGCTATTCCCAGCAGTAAAATATTCTATAAACCGATTTTGAAGTCGCTCGTATTGGACTTAGAAATTTTGAGTAGAGTAATTGTCAACTTGAAGGAATTTCCCTGTATTCACTTCCACAGTTAAAACTCATCATTTGAATCATTTTAAAGTGTATTTATTATATCAGAAAACATTTATTTTAAGAGTTATTCCAGTTTGTTCACGTTTTGAAACACGTGATCAGAAAAGAAAAAATCTAAGATTTAAAATATCTTTGAATCGAGTAAATCTATAGCTGAACTTATACACCAGCTATAGTCAACATTGTTCCTGATATTTTGGTAGTAAAATTAAATAATTTGGCAAAGTTTAATTAGCAGTTTTAATTAAGAGAAAAAAATGAACTTTTTAACTAAAAGGAATATTAATGTGAAATTTATATCAGTAGATATCCCAAATTGAGACGATTACGAACATATAATGTTTTTGGTAAAAAGTATAAGCATTCGTCAGAATAATTAAGTTTTTAAAGATAGATTGTCGTGGATTGTTGCTGAAGCGCGTAAAAATTCTGCGAAGTTGGTCACATGATGACTTCAATTTTAAGATTATAGAAACCTTTTTGAATGTTAAATTAAATTAAAACAGATAGATCATGATAATAGAAAATCCCTGTAAAAATTTCAAGTTAAACTATTTAGTACTTTTGGAGATATTAATTAAAGAAAAAGTTGCTGACATCATAGGCTCTGAGAAGTCTATAAAAACCCTGCAGCAAGCTTAGATTATTTCACTCCACACTAGATTTTCAAAGAAGTAACTTCGTAATATGTAGTCTTACTCTGGTCTCATTCTTTCGCCGGAAAGTGATCGCAGAACTCCGAGGAGCAAATTGTTCCACGCGGTAGTGGTTTAGGCAAATTCCAACATGCCGTAATACTCACTAATGTTAGGGGGACTTTGTGAGTTTTTGTCTTCTCGTGTGAATGTACTTAACCTGTAATCTTCAAAGAAACTGTTGTTCAATGCTTTATTCACATATCTGGTACCGACAATGTACGAGTGAACTATTATCAAGAATTTAAGTATTGTGTTACTCTGAAACTGTGTCAAGTCACTTTATTTCAATTACCCTTCGCATTTGGGGTTTAATATGAATGCGTGGCAACTGATTTCTTAAATATTATAGGTACCAGAAGGCTACACATGGTAATGAACTTAGCTGTTCACAGTTCAGGTTAAAGTGTTGCCTTGTGGCCTGACAACTTGGACCCTAAATAGTCACATGAAGCAAAAACTGAGAACTGCCCAGTGAAGTATGGAAATAGCAATGCTAGGGTTTACAAGAAGAGACAGGAAAAGGGCTGTGCACATTCATTCAATAACTAAAGTAACAGACATCTTAAAAAGAGTCATGACCAAAAATTGGCAATGGGCCAGTCATATTGCTCGCAAAAGAGATGAAAGACGGACTACGGTAGTGCCGGATTGGATACTGAGAAACCTGAAGAGAGCAAGAGGAATACCCCCGAATCGCTGGGATAAGGATATACGTTGAGTTACAGGCGTGAACTGGAAGAGGGTTGCTCAAGATTGATCAGCCTGGAAAGAACTACAACAAAACTATGTAGAATTAAATTCTAATATATAGCTCATTAGACTTAAAGAGGCTACATCCTGAAGAAAGTACCGATATAATAATAATAATAATGCTCTTTATAAAATCCCATCTTGACGAAAATTTGCACATGCATACTTTGAAACAAGGGGAAACAGTACCGTCTACATCTGATTACCAAAACTCAAAAGCTCTCCTTATTTCCCCCCCACCCCCCTTAATTTTAGCAAATGTTCTTTTATATAAACATACAATTTTTATGCAGTTTCAATCAAGATTTGTGTACATATACTTTAAATAAAGAAAAAAAATACTTTATACATTTGGAACCCCTTTCTCCATTAAGCCCCTTAATTTCCACAAATGTTGTTTTTATCTGATTTCAATGGAACTTTGCACAAGTATACCTTAAAACAAAAAGAGAAAAATTAGTGTTTATGTTCAGTTTACAGAAACACAACCTGATTTCTGCTTTGTCCTCCCTAATTTTTACAATTAAAAAAAAAACAGCTCACAGGTTTTATCCGATTTCAAGAAACTTTGCACATATATACTTTAAAATAAAGATAAACATACTGACTACTTTATGTTTACAGAAGCCCACCCTTCTCCCCCATTACACCCATTAAGGAAAACCTATGGAAGCAACGGTTAAGTTTTTTGCATATATCTCGACTAGCTGATACCCGCGACTTCATACACATGGACTTAGAATTTCATTGGAAAATTGAATATAGAAAGCTGTTAGTAACTTAGGATTGGTCCCAAACAATACCGAGTCAGCATAATATGATGGGAAAGCCATCACTATACATACTCATGAAGAGATATCAATTTCTGACATATTTAAAAACAGAAAAACAAATGAGGGTGTGAGGATGTGGGGGGGGGGGGGGGTTTAATTAATGGAAGCTTTTTTTCAGCTGCGTCTTTTCTTCCTTCTTCAGCATGTGTATCTGATTCTTGGATTCTAATAATTATAGCTGCTCATGCTCTGCTAGAGCTACACCTAAGTCCAGGTTTATGCCCGCAAGGCATGTCAAAATAGGACTGTTGCCA
>JARYHS010013630.1:306148080-306233081 GCA_031002005.1 Vandiemenella viatica | reverse complement strand
CAATACTTAAATTCTTGATAATAGTTCACTCGTACATTGTCGGTACCAGATTCATGAATAAAGCATCGAACAACAGTTTCTTTGAAGATTACAGGTTAAGTACATTCACACGAGAAGACAAAAACTCACAAAGTCCCCCTAAAATTAGTGAGTATTACGGCATGTTGGAATTTGCCTAAACCGCTACCGCGTGGAACAATTTGCTCCTCGGAGTTCTGCGATCACTTTCCGGCGAAAGAATGAGACCAGAGTGAGACTACATATTATGAAGTTACTTCTTTGAAAATCTAGCGTGGAGTGAGATAATCTAAGCTTGCTGCAGGGTCTTTTATAGACTTCTCAGAGCCTATGATGTCAGCAACCTTTTCTTTAATTAATATCTCCAAAAGTACTAAATAGTTTAACTTGAAATTTTTACAAGGATTTTCTATTATCATGATCTATCTGTTTTAATTTAATTTAACATTCAAAAAGGTTTCTATAATCTTAAAATTGAAGTCATCATGTGACCAACTTCGCAGAATTTTTCGGCGCTTCAGCAACAATCCACGACAATCTATCTTTAAAAACTTAATTATTCTGACGAATGCTTATACTTTTTACCAAAAACATTATATGTTCATAATCGTCTCAATTTGGGATATCTACTGATATAAATTTCACATTAATATTCCTTTTAGTTAAAAAGTTCATTTTTTCTCTTAATTAAAACTGCTCATTAAACTTTGCCAAATTATTTAATTTTACTACCAAAATATCAGGAACAATGTTGACTATAGCTGGTGATATAAGTTCAGCTATAGCTTTACTCAATTCAAAGATATTTCAAATCTTAAATTTTTACTTTTCTTGATCACGTGTTTCAAAACGTGAACAAACTGGAATAACTCTTAAAATAAATGTTTTCCGATATAATAAATACACTTTAAAATGATTCAAATGATGAGTTTTAACTGTGGAAGTGAATACAGGGAAATTCCTTCAAGTTGACAATTACTCTTCTCAAAATTTCTAAGTCCAATACAAGCGACTTCAAAATCGGTTTATAGAATATTTTACTGCTCGGAATAGCTAGTGGGAGTGCTTTTGGTGAACTAATGGTACCTAACAAAGTCTGGCAGGTGTATGTGAGGACCGGTAATATATATTGTTCAAATACCTGTTTTTTAAGATGTACTGGCAGTTAGATTTAAAAACTATGGAATTTATTCCGTATGCTCTCCAGCCCAGTCTGTAGATCTCAGGCTTTGAGTCGCATTCATAATGATCAGTTGGCCAGATAGATGTACTGATCTACGTACTCAATACCAGAATCTTTCGTGTCTGCCTTGTCTTTACCTTTTTTCTGCCCATTTGGTTTTGCATGATTTTGCTTTTTGATATATTTATTTAAGGCCCACTTCACTGCACGCTGCCTCTAGTTCATTTATCAGTTCTTGAGCTCTTCCAGACTGTTTGAGAGTAAAACTATATCATCAGCGAATCTTAAGTTGTTGAGACTTCTTCCATTTATTCTCAAACCTCGGTTTTGCCGTTGGATTTTTGACATTACCAACTCTAGGACTGATGTGAATAGCTTGGGGGATATAGACTCTCCTTGTTTTACCCCTCTTTTTACTGGGAACTCTTTGGTGGCTTCAGCGATGTTGACTAAAGGCAGTGGAAGGGGTGTATATGTTGTACAGTAAGTCGATATAGCCTGGATTCAATCCTTGTTCTAAAAGGGCTTACATGATTGCTGAGTGATGGACTGAATCAAAAGCTTTTTTCAAAATCGATAAAGGCCAAACAGAGTGGCATTTGCTCGACTTATTACTTCGTGGATGACTTGGATGTGATCTACTGTGCTGAATCCTGATCTAAAGCCAGCCTGTTCAATTGGTTGCACTGTGTCCAAGGTGGAACTGATGCGGTTATTGATAATCTTTGTAAACACTTTGTATATGATAGGAAGGAGACTGATGGGGGTGGTAGTTTTTAATATTGTATGACTGCCTTTTTTGTGTAGCAACACAATTATTGCTTTGTTCCAGCTATATGGGATATTTCTCTCTTCGAGGCATTGTGAAAACACCTTAGCTAGGTGTCTGTAGGTTTCTTCTCCAGTCAATTGGAGTATGTCAATAGATAGGCTGTCATAACCACTAGCTGATCCTTTTTTTCATTTTGTGCACTGCCATTCTAACTTCAGATGGGAGGACTTCAGGAATTGGTGAGTCTGTGCTTGATGTCATTAAAGGATTTTCATCTTGTTTACTGTATAAGGACTGATAGAAGTTCCTGATATGATTTAATACTGCCATTTTGTTTGTAATATGTTCATTATCATCATCTAAAGCTATTATTTGTTTCTTTCCTATCATTAATCTTTGTTTTGCTTTCTTATAGCCTTTCTTGCTCTCTATAACTGATCTGATCAGGTTTTCGTTATATTTCTTGATGTCAGCTGTTATTTCTTTTCTAATTGTCTTGCACAGTTCAGTATATTAAATTAGGTTTTTTTCAGGTTTACTTTCATTTTCCTTCGTTTAATTCAGGAGAGTTTTTGTATCATTGCTAATTTTACTTAATTTGGTGGTTTTAAAAGTTCCTGCAATTCTATGGCTAATAGTTGAAGCTAAATTTCCATTGGTGGTGGTAGGTAGTTTCTCCGATAGAATGCGTTGGAAAATGTCTTACTTTTCAGTGAGATTGATATATTTACTGATGTTTTATTGGTTCCTTTTATTAGCTTTCATGTTTTAGGCAGATACTAAGTTTCGCTCGGACCAGCCTGTGATCACTTCCGGTGTTGAATTGATTTAGAACAGTGACGTCTTGAACAAAATGTCAGCTATTGGACAGAATGTAGTCTATTTCATTTTTAGTTTTATGATCTGGACTTCTCCATGTCCACTTTTGGCTTTGTTATTTTTTAAAAAATGTGTTCATGACGTGAATTTTTGTGTGCTCTGCAAACTGCACAAGTCGTTCCCCTCTGTCATTCCTTGTTTGTATTCCGAACTTATCGACCATAGTTGTCTTCTTGTTCCTGGTGCCTACAATGGCATTGAAGTCTCCCATGATAATCTGGAAATGGCAGGCGACTATTTTTATTTTGACACTAAATTTAATTATTTTTAAGAATCAAGGCTTTAATATTGTTCTGTTAAACAGCTAAACAACTTGAGACAAGTTGTTTCCACTGTTTGAAGTATTGCTAGAAGACTCCTACTCTCATTTTTTTTTTAAATAAAATTGTAATGAAATTAATCAGGTATTTATCACCATATTACAACCATTGTAATTTCATTAAAGTAAGAAAGAAGAAGTAAACCAATCACTCACCACAAAAATGTGAACACTGCTCTATTCTCAATAAAATTTTATACTAATGGTAATAATATAGTGGAAAGTGCTTTCAGGCAATGAATATAACAAAGGATGGGCAAAGTATACTCAAAACTCACTAAAGTTGAAATGCAGAGCTATTGGAAACACGAAATACAGATGAACTCATTTTTACAATATTTCATTTCAAAATCTTACTCATACAGTGATAGTGAGGGTGGTGGAGAAGGGGGTAAATAATATAAGTAATTTAGCAACAACTATTGAAAAGTAATATCATTGGTGGTGGTGGTGGAGCACACAGATATATACGTCTGAGAATGACACGTATTCTACCATTAGGGCTATGTCAAATGATGAAGGCCAATTTCAAATGCACTACTTTTTATCCGGACTTCAAAAAAGGAGGAGGTTCTCAATTCGTCTGTATTTTTTTTTTTTTTTTTTTTTTTTGTGATGTATGTTCAGTCATATCTTCGACAATTTTGAACCGATTTAAATGAAATTTTTTTAGTGGATAGGGTATACCTCCAAAGTGGTCCCATATGAATTTCATTGAGAAACCACCCATCAAACCCCTTCAACCCCATAATTTTTATACAAATCCATATTTTTTTATTCGATCTCGTTGAAACTTTGGACATATATAGCCAAAAATAAAGAGAAAAATACTGTCAACTTTTGGTTTAAAAAAACTGAACCCCTCTCCCCCTATCCACCCCCTTGATTTTTGCCATTTTTCTTTATTTGTATGTATGTTCAGCGATATCTTCGCCAATTTTGAACCGATTTAAATGAAATTTTTTTTAGTGGATAGGGTATACCTCCAAAGTGGTCCCATATGAATTTCATTGACAAATCACCCCTTCTACCCCCCTCCGCCCCCTAATTTTTATACAAATCCACATTTTTTATTCGATCTCGATGAAACTTTGGACATATATAGCCAAAAATAAAGAGAAAAATACTGTCAACTTTTGATTTAAGAAAATTGAACCCCTCTCCCCCTATCCATCCCCTTAATTTTTACCAATTTTCTTTATTCAAAGCTACAGTCGACACCATTTAACTGATCTCCATTAAAGTTGGCAATTACATGTAGGGTATACTCCAAAAGTGGTCCCATATGAATTTCTTTGAGAAACCACCCCTTCTGCCCCCCTCTGCCCCCTAATTTTTATACAAATCCACATTTTTTTATTCGATCTCGATGAAACTTTGGACATATAATTATAGCCAAAATAAAGAGAAAAATACTGTCAACTTTTGGTTTGAAAAAAATTGAACCCCCTCTCCCCCTATCCACCCCCTTAATTTTTTGACAATTTTCTTTATTCGAAGCTACAGTCGACACCATTTAACTGATCTCCATTAAAGTTGACAATTAAATGTATGGTATACTCCAAAGTGGTCTCATATGAATTTCATTGAGAAACCACCCCTTTTACCCCCCTCCGCCCCCTAATTTTTATACAAATTCACATTTTTATTCGATCTCGATGAAGCTTGGGACATATATAGCCAAAAATAAAGAGAAAAATACTGTCAACTTTTGGTTTAAAAAAATTGAACCCCTCTCCCCCTATCCACCCCCTTAATTTTTGCCAATTTTCTTTATTCAAAGCTACAGTCGACACCATTTAACTGATCACCATTAAAGTTGGCAATTACATGTAGTTTTTCATGGAGAAGGATTCTGACCAAAAAAATCAAAATAAAAAAACCACCCTCTCCCATTTACACCCCTTAATTTTATAGAAACCTACATTTCTTATCTGATTTTTACTGAACTTTGCCCATGTATACTTTAAAACAAAGAGAAAAATCCTGTCAATATTTAGTCTTCCAAAGTTCAACTCCTCCCCCTTCTTCCACCCCTTTAATTATTGTCAATGTTCTTCATAAAAAGCTACACTCAACACCGTTTGACCGATTATCATCAAAGTTGGCATATACATGTAATTTTTCATGGAGTAACTGACCAACAAATAAATTAAAAAACCACCCCTCTCCCCTTTACACCCCTAAATTTTTATACAAACCCACATTTTTTATCAGATTTCGATGAAACTTTGGACATGTATAGTAAAAAATAAAGAGAAAAATACTGTCAACTTTTGGTATGAAACAACTGAAGCCCACTCCCCCTATCCACCCCCTAAATTTTTACCAATGTTCTTTATACAATGCTAGTCGACACATTTAACTGGTCTCCATTATGGTTGGCATATACATGTAATTTTTCATGGAGAAGGTTTCTGACCAAAAAAATTTAAATAAATAAATAAATAAACAACCCCATTTCTCCCTTTACACCCCTTAATTTTATAGAATTTACGTTTCTTACCTGATTTTTATTAAACTTTGCCCATGTATACTTTAAAACAACGAGAAAAATCCTGTCAACATTTGGTTTGCCAAAGCTCAACCCCTTTCCCTTCTTCAATCCCATTAACGTTTGTCAATGTTCTTTATTAAAAGCTACAGTCGCGTTCGTTTGACCGATTACCATGAAAGTTGGTTCTTATATGTATTTTTTCACGAAGAAGGTGTATTACCAAAAGATCTAAAAACCACCCCCTCCCACCATTAAACCGTTTAATTTTTATACACAACCACTATTTTTATCCGGTTTAGACAGAACTTAGCAAATTTTTACTATAAAACAAAGAGAAAAATAATGCCAACTCTTGGTTTGCAAAAACTGAACCTCTCTCCCTGTTTCCACCCCCTTGATTTTTGTCAATTTCTTTTTAGAAAGCTACAGTCGACACCATTTGACCTATCTTTATGAAAGTTGGCACATATATATGTAATTTTTTATGGATAAGATTACTGACCAAAAAATAAAAACACTACCCTAGCTCCCCTTCCCTTAATATTTGTACAAAACCCACAATTTAATCAGTTTTGGTGGAACTTCGTATACGTATACTTTAAAACAAATAGAAAAAGAAAAATACTGTCCACATAACTTTTACAAAAACGCAAACCCTATCCCCCTTTCTACCCCTTTAATTACTGTCAATGTTCTTTATACAAAGCTACCGTTTCTTTCTGATTTTGAAGGAAGTATGCACATGTATACTGCAAAAAAAACAGAAAAATACTGTCTACATTTGGTTTAGAGAGTCAAAACTCCGCTCCTTCCTTTCCATCCTTTAATCCACAGTTTCTATCCGATTCTGAAGGAAATTTGCACTCGTATACTTTAAAACATACGAACAATTGTGTTTAAATTAGGTTGCAGAAGCCCAATCCCTCTTCCCCTTTACCCTCACCCCTTTTAATTTCCAATGTTCTTTGCAAAAAGCCACAGTTTTAAATCCCGTCAAAATCAATTAAGATATTTTTAAGTCATTGCATAATATTTATAAAATAAATATGTCATAATGTCTCAACATGTACTTCAGATTTCAACTTGGATCCCAAGCTTTCACGTTGTGAAAACCAATTAAAAATCTATATTTTCTGTGTGACGCCGGAGCAAACAGATATATTCAAGAGACAGATTTGTGTATGTGGTATGTATTAATGCCCAGATGTTACATGTTTTGGTTATCGACCAGCAGCTTTAACAGATGTTATGATACGATCGAAAAATATCCTGACATTCCTTAATACAATACGCAATTCACCCCGTTCTGGAAGTTGTTATGGTATATAAAGACAGAATTCTTCTTTGAAAGCAAGTTCTTTAATCCCTGAACTACCAGGAAGTTCGCAAAATGGGAACTGCTGCGGCATATTTAAAATACAAAACAAACTATAATACCACTAAATTAAAAATAAAATAATTGTTTAAAAAAAAACATAAAAACCGCCTTCAAAAAGAAAGCACTAAAAATTTTAAAATAACTTTATACCTTGCTTAGGAGAAAGTAAATCTAAATGGACAATATTTTACATTACTGTCATTGAAATTTTTACATTAATTAGTTAGTTTTCGAGTCGGTGCCAGCGAAAGCAAGAAAAATAATGAATAACAATAATACATAAAAAAATCATGTTTCTGCTTACCTACAATTAATGCTAGAAACATGTTTCAACAAAACTGAAACATACAGATGATACGCCGATATTATACTAACTGTAATTTGTTTACTGCATGATGCACTGTAGTGCCAGAGATATGCCTGGATCACCAATAAGGCCGAGCCACAGATTAAAATACTGTTAATTTGTTTCCCTAAGTTGTCTTCCGCAATTTACAGGGCCCCCTCAGGTAATTTCAGACTGTTTTTATCTCATTTAGAGTCTTTGCTACTAAGTTTTACAAATAGCAAACAAATAGTATTATGTGGAGATTTCAATGTTGACTTTCTGAATCACAGCAATGATAGATTAGATATGGAAGCCTTGATGTTGTCTTTTAACTTAACAGCACTTGTAAATTTTCCTACGAGAATACAAAATAATAGCAGGACTGCAATTGATAATTTTTTTATGGATATTTCTCAGTGCAGTAATTACAGCATACATCCAGTAATAAATGGTATCTCAGATCATGATGCCCAGCTATTATGTATTGAGTCCAGGAACACTGTTAAACAGATAAAGAAAAGCTGGGTTTATAGAAGAAATATTAGTGAAAATAATATTAAACACTTCATAGATACCTTAAACAATGAAAACTGGTTAGAAGTATATAATGCGCAGGGTGTTAATGCGAAATTTGATTCCTTTCTGAATATATTTCTAACACTTTTTGAAGGTAGTTTCAAAAAAAGGAAAATTCTCAACACTCCAAACAATGAACTGGGCATGGGATGGATAACAAAGGGTATTAGAATCTCTAGTAAAACAAAGAGGGACCTTTATTTAAAAATGAGAGAATTGGATAGCTATGCGCTGAAAGTTCACTATAAACTTTATTCTAAAATACTAAGAAATGTAATAAGGAAGGCCAAGAACAGGTACATGTCGGCGAAAATCGAAAATTCAGACAATAAAATGAGAACAATATGGAATATAATAAAGACTGAAACAGGAAAAACTGTAAATCACTCTAAAGACATAAAAATAGAACAAAATGGATATGTGTATAGCGAAGTAGGGGAAGTTTGTGAAATATTTAACAAACATTTTACGTCAGTAGTAGATAAATTAGGCATAGAAAAGCAATCCCCACATAGTGCTCTAAGGCTTCTTGAGACTGCTTTCCCAAATAGCTTTGTGGAGATGAAATTGCCACCAGTAACAGTCTCAGAAATAATTAAACTCATTAAACAATTAAAACCTAAAAATTCTTCCAGCTATGACAATATTTCAAGTAAATTACTGAAAAGATGTTCAGACTGTATCAGTCATGTACTTGCTCACATTTGTAATGAATCCTTAATACAAGGTGTTTTTCCCGATAGACTAAAATATGCTGTTGTAAAACCATTATTTAAAAAAGGAGAAGTAACATGTGTAGACAACTATCGTCCCATTTCATTACTTTCAACATTCTCAAAGGTTTTTGAAAAAGTCATGTATAGAAGAGTAATAAAACATGTTACACACTATAATATCCTAACTAATTCACAATTTGGGTTCAAAAAAGGATCATCCATAGAAATGGCTATATATTCATTTTTAAATAACACATTTGAGGAACTGAATAATAAAATGAATCCTGTAGGAATATTTTGTGATCTTGCAAAAGCATTTGACTGTGTAAATCATGAATTACTTTTGAAAAAAATGGAATACTATGGTATTTTTGGGACCGCAGGTAAATGGTTTAAATCATACATTGAAAGCCGAATGCAAAAAGTTTCAATTTTTGATTCTAAAATAAGTAAAGATGCTTCATCAGACTGGGAGAAAATAAAACATGGAATTCCACAAGGCTCTGTCTTAGGTCCCCTCCTCTTTCTGTTATACATCAATGACCTTCCTGGAAATTTATCCGACAAAGTTAAGAGTGTTTTATTTGCAGATGACACTAACCTGACTGTGCATAAAACACCAAACAGTACTATAGAATTTAATGTAAATGAAGTACTTAGAGTAGTAGCAAATTGGTTTAAGGCAAATTCATTAAAATTAAATTTTGAAAAAACACATTATATTAGGTTTAAAACAAAAAACTATGCACAGCCAGATATATGTATAAACTATAAAAACAACACAATCTTAGAAACAGAGAGTATAAAATTTCTTGGTATTAAAATAGATCAGAAACTCTGTTGGCATGATCATATCACTACACTACTGGCAAAGTTAAGTAGTGCCACCTTTGCAATACGAACACTTTCTCTAACAGCAGATCTAGAATTAATGAGACAGGTGTACTACTCATATTTTCATTCAGTAATGTCCTATGGCATAATTTTTTGGGGAAACTCTTCGCAAAGTAAAAAAGTTTTCATAGCACAGAAAAGAGCTATTAGGTTTCTGTGTAGGGTAAAACCAAGAACTTCTTGCAGACAACTCTTTAAGAAACTCAATATTCTTACAATGTATTCTCAGTATATATATTCTCTCATGAGCTTTGTCGTAGAAAATTTTAACCTGTTTACACCTAATTCACAGGTACACAGTTTCAATACAAGAAACAGAAATAACTTGCATAAAACACAAACATCTCTGTCATTAGTACAAAGAGGAGTTAATTATTCTGGGATACATCTGTTTAATAAACTACCTAATCGTATAAAACAGCTTTCAGATAATAAAGATGTATTCAAACAAAAACTTAGAGATTATCTTATTGGCAACTCCTTCTACTCCATTCAAGAATTTGAAGAAAATAATTAATTGTACTCATTATGACGTTTGCAAAACTCAGTTGCAAAAATGTATGTTTATTATTTCTTGTATTTGTAAAATATGTATATATATATATTTACTATGATATGACTCATATTATGTGTATATGTATCAACAATGACATGTTTCACATCCCAGAGTTATTTCCTCAGCAGGGATCCATGGAACAAGATTGTTAAATAAATAAATAATAAATAAATAACACTATCTGCCTCACGACATGCTGTAAAATATTGGGAATTTTTGTTCCTATTCCCCGTTTCGCCTCTAACACCAAAAGAAGTTCAGTAATTCGATCTTCGCGATGTGACAGCTGGCACCGACTCCAAAAATAACTAATTAATGTAAAAATTTCAATGACAGTAATGTAAAATATTGTCCATTTAGATTTACTTTCTCCTAAGCAAGGTATAAAGTTATTTTAAAATTTTTAGTGCTTTCTTTTTGAAGGCGGTTTTTATGTTTTTTTAAACAATTATTTTATTTTAACCTTGTCAGAAGTTGTTTCAGGCCCTAGAATAATATTATGGAAAAATAAGATTCTAGGAATGTAATATACCATGAAACTATTTGGTATTGAACAGGCCAGTGTTGCAGGCTGCCTCAGCATAAGATTATAGGCACTAACCTGCTGAATGTATCGATCATGCCAGATCTATGCGACCAGTTTGACATCAACAACAGTATACCTCAAGGGCTCACACACTTGATTCTGTCTCATTTCACTGGAATTCTTTGAACAGTCATTAGGGGGTAACTAACAATTAGGGCTGACATTCTCTTAGCCTAGTTTCATGTCATATTGCCGTCAACAGCACCATGCCACCATCAAGAGTATCTTAACCTGCTCTAGCATCATTTAACCATCAATAGCAACATGTTACCATTGGGAATAAGTTAGTAATCAATAACATCATGTTGCCTTTGGTCTGCTACTCTATTAGTTAGGTAATATCATTTATTATTCAGTAATGCCACGTATTCAGAAGATCCAGTAACCTACCAGTACTTAGACATTATCAGGGTAGCCTAGCAGTAGCACTGTAATGCATAGGTTGCCAACAGTTTTTGAACTACTGCTCACTTAAAAATTACTCACACCACCGGCTTTAAAAAAAAAACTTAATGGTACCTTTTTTTTCTTAAAAAAAAACATGATGTAACCCATAGTTCTCCAACTTGTTGGCTCATATTAAACTTTTTTAAACAGTGATCCAATTGCAGATCTCTCAGGTGTTGTGAGCAACATAATTTATAGAAAAACAAGGACAAATGTCTATATATATTTTTTTTTAATTCTCTTGGGTAACTAGCTGAGTTAATGAAGTGTTATCACATGATATTGTGGTTATCACATTCACTGTTGCCATCTTCTGATGAGTTTGTTACCCCAGAGCATTTTATAAATTTACAATGCTTAGAGAAACTTCGTTCTTATGTATAATTATTTTGTTAATAGATTTTAACTATATTGGTATATTGTCTGTGTATAGTCTGATTAACAAACACATGTTATCAAAACATATTTATTAGAGAGCTGATTTTTTTGATATTAGGTCCCTTATTCGTGACCTGCAATCTTGAAATGCCATTGTTGACTACTGACTATCTGCTTCTTTTCTTAACGAAAAAAATTGCTGACTATGCTAAATCCCCTTTGATCATATGCAATTAAAAACTTATTTGATGCAGCCCTTAAGCTGGGTTTAATACTAAAAAGCAGAGGTGTTGTTTCTCAACACCCTTTAAATCTGTCATCGATCAGAAATAACTCCTATGATCACTTCTACACTCACTGGTGGGTGCTACCTCCCCCATTGGGAACCACTGCTTTAAGTCAAGTGCTACAATAAACAGGTTGTTCAGCAGTTAGTAGCTTATCATTGATATTATATTAATGGTAGAATCTAAAGTAGTCATTAAACAAGTACTAGCCTTCCTTATCCCTTCTCCAAGGTATACGGAGAAGTGTAAATCCTGACATAGCTAACATCTTAGTACAGTAGAGATTTCCCACAATATCAAGACACCATATGAGATAATTAAGATACCAAGATAAAGAGTGGAAGAGTATTAGAAAGAGTTTAGTAAAGTTCACTAAATTTCTGCCCAGGGTGCCTCCATTTTAAGGTCCTTCCTCAGAAGTCATCTATGTAAAAAGAGTAATAAATAAATAAATGCCCACAAAATGCTTGACATCCCTGACTCATATCTCTTAATACAACAACATTGTTAGTTACACTAAACTAGTCCCATCTCATCACACCTAAAACATCTTCCTTGTGATTTGCTTGGTTGCTGCAATGTCATTTTAGTATCTGAAAAGTGCATTCATCTAGGTGCTGGAGCATGGCTACTCTCTGTCTGTACCTGAAAGATCCAACCTGACATGACAGCCATCCTGGCTGTCACACACATGAGTTCCAGTGGCATACCCTGGCAATATGGTTCATCAGAACTTTTGAAGCTTGGATAAACTTTGAAATTAGGGATGGGGGGCAGACCATCTATAGCCTTAGAAATGAATTTGCCAGAAGTGATTTCAGGAAACTGAAATCACGATGGTGACCCGTAGTCAATTTGAGTCTTCGAGAATGCCATATTTGAGTGGTGATGCCCCAATATTTTTAATGAGATTCTTAGTAGAGCACATTGGGTAAGTCATTACTTTATGGTTGCTCCACTTGTAGTGTTGTTCTTGCGATGTCTAGTCATTGCATTCTTCTATATGGCAGCATTTCTTACTTGTATAGAGAGATTATGTGAACACAATTTGGTTTACAGTAATATGTTTGGCTATCCACACAAAAAGAAAATTAAATTTTGTTATCTTCAAAACAACATCAATGCAAGTTTTAAAAAATAATTAGCTTCCTGAGAATATCCAGGAAAGTTTTTTTTTTTTAAAAAAAAATCTTGACACTAACGTGGGGTAAAAATAATTAAAAAATATTCGTCTTAGAAATATCCAGGGTAGTGCAAAAATACTTTCTTAATACATCAATCCAACTGAGTAAAATTTGATTAAAAACAAAATTTCTTCTTTATAAAGAAAGGAGAAGGGGTGATTAGTATCTTCCTAAAAAACGTCAAGTAAAGTTAAAAACAATTGTTAGTAGTAACATTGAAGAAGAAGAAAATAAAAAAAAAAAAAATATTGCAGGGAAGTTAAAAAGATTAACTTTTTCATAACATTTTTCAGGAATGTTAACAAAATTCTCCATACCAATTTTCTCATGGCAATATTGACATAAAACACATATAAAATATCCAGTTCATAGCAAAGTCTCGGAAAATTAAAATTTCTTTTCTGTTCATGTCAGTATTTGGGTAACTTAAAAAAATTCTTCATAATAATTTCAAGGCAAGTAAAAAGAAATTCTCCTTGCAGTAACATTCAGGAAAATAAAAAAAATAATATCTTCATTGTGAAACATGGAAAAACTAAAAAAATCATGTTTTTAACGATGTCAAGTTAGAAGGATATGGCACTTATCAGATTGAAAACGAGAAATCATGGCGTGTTGCTAGTCTCAAACTAATGATGTCCATTCCATTTTTCAGCTGTCAATAATTTGTCATTCAGAGTAAGCTCTGGAGTGTACTCTGATTATTGATATAATTTTAATTAAAATCTGAGAATATTGTGTTTTAACTTTAGTTTGGCCAATTCAGTTTTTATTGTTACAAATGTTCTGATGGCACCTGCTTCCACTTCTTGTTGCTGGGTGCTTGTGTTTTGCCCATGATGCCCAGCCATCCAATGCAATGGCACAGCCACCATCTAATGAGTTTCATAGGCATCATGTAGTGTGTGCCGCTGATGATTCTGTAGACAAGCCCATGAGCATCTCTTTCCTGTATCAGGAATAGCAACAACTGGCATTACTTTCTCTTGCTGCTATGCTTTGTAGATTGATGTTTTCGTTATTCCAAACAGGAAATGAGTTCTTAACTGACTTATGAGAATTGAGGATGGAAAAGATATTTTTACCGTGGTACTTTCTTTGCTGGTTACAAATTATTTTTAAAATAATTTCCTTCACTTGTTAAAGGAATTAGCTCAACATGCAACAGAAAAAAACTTATTTAATAGATATTTTTCTGATGAAGCCCATGATGATGAAGAGCGGCATACACGAAAAGATTTAGCTATTGCTGAAATATGGTGTGCAGTTCAAAATATTACAGAATGGAGTATACCAGACATACCAACAACATCACCTTTTTAAAACACAAACTATGATGATATTTCATATTGGCCATGGACTTAAAGATGAAATAATTATTTGATGGTCTATAGATGATGAAATGAGCCACAGAAAATATCCAAGAAGAAATGATGGTTGTAATTTTTCAAATACACATTTTTAAAGACTAATGCCAAATAAGGAAACTTATTTTTTAAATAATAATAATAAAGGTGGCTTAGTTAGTCCAAATGTGCAGATAAAGAATATTTTTTTTCTGCCATTTATTTTACAAAAGATTCCACTTGAATTGAAAAATGCTGGGATATGGCACTTATCAGTGGGTCTCAAAACCAATGATACTTCACAAATCACCAGCACACCATCCACATTGGAAAGAAGCATCAATACGATTAAAGAACTTCATCAGAACAGAGAAGCATTTGTAAAAACAGATTGAAAATGAGAAACAATGGTACGTTGCTAGTCTTGGACTAATAATGTCCATTGCAATCTTTTCAGCTGGCAATAATTTGTTGTTCAGAGGAATCTCTGGATCTGAAACACCATATATTTCTAATATTGTTAATTTTCTTGGTATAGTGCAACTGCTAGGAAAATTTGATTTTGCGATGATGGATGAACTCCGCTGTATAGCTAATGAGAAGACCAATGTCCATTATGTTGGTGAACATATTAAAAATGTGTTTAATTGACTTTCATGCAAGTAAAGTTTACAATAAAATAGAGACTGTGGTAAAGTCATCTAATAATTCAGCATACTGGATATCAGTTATGTCAAACAATAACTTTAATATTGCATTTTGTTGACTCTGCTGAAGTCCTGGCATTGGAGTCTTTCACTGCTTACAATGCAGTGAATCTTTGGGAGCTGGACTCTCTAGCCTCTTTTCTGATGTGCAATAGCTTGATTTGGATATGAAAGATTGGTGAGGACAAGGATATGAAAGCAGATCCAATATAATAGGAGTAAAAAATGGTGTCCAAAGCTGAATTCTGAAAAAATATCCATGAGCATATATAAATCCATGTGTTTTTCATAGTTTAAATATGGTAACAGCAGATGTCAGTTCAATCAGTTTCCTTGTTCAGATTTCTCAAAGAATGTTTGTTGTATTATTTGGATGAACCAAGTGATTGGAGTGTTATCCAAGCACGTAGAAGTACTGTCACTGAAAAAGTTTGTGGTACTCTTTGGAAGGGTCGAGTTTCTATCCTCGCTGCAGTTCGTTATCACTACCATTCAATTTGTGACACTATTCTGGATCTTCATGAAGAAACAAATTATTCAGTTGGAACAGTAGAGGCCTCATATCTGGGCCAGATCATGAAGCAATCTGTTTTGGTAGTTACAATGTTGCCTTCATATGATATATTGTTTCATATTAATATTGTAAGTAAGGCTACGCAGTCTCAAACTATGGATTTACCAAACGCTTCACAACTGCTGAAAAACTGCTCAGAATTTGTGAAAGAGAATTGGGGTTATTGATCTGCTCTGATGAGAGAAATTGCTTCTCAGACTCAGACAGATCCTATTATTAAGTCAGTCTGTTCCTAAATTCTTTTGGAATTTGTTTGCGCATGCTTTCGCGCGTGTCGTAGGGTAATTATTTGTGTTTTTGTAGTTAAAAAAGTTAAATATTATCTCATAGGATCGTTAAAACATTGACGAATATCATATTCCAGTAGTGTGTGTGGGTAAGTGATCCGTTTTATTTTTTATTCATTTGTAAATTGTAGATTCAGTGTGGCTTTTGTTTACATCCATATTTATGTCTAGTATTTAGTATTCTTGTTATAGCATAACAGAATTTCATTGTAAGTTTGTTTTGACTACGTCAGCTTTGTTGATAATGAACCGTTTTTTTAAATAGAAAATCGGTACAGTGTAAACAAGTTTTATTTGTTTACTTTTGAGGTTAGGTCAAAATCAGAGTTCTAGCATGTCAAATTTCATTTTAATTGTTTACAAAGCTCTTTTGATAACATGTTTGTTTTGTTATAAGTCTAGTAGTTGATAAGTGTTTTAATTCACATTTCGGAAAAGTTTCAAGTGATTTATATAGTATATTTTAGCTTTTTCTTATAATCCTACTTTTACTTTTCTTTGGCAACTGAAACACAAGTAGTTAACGTTTTAAAGTTTTTTTCCCAAGTTCTTAAGTTTTTAAAGTAGTTTAAAAAGTAAACATTTTAAGGTTTTTACTCTCCTAAGTTCTTAAATATTTCTGAAAGTATCATAATGGATACTAAGTGTGAAAATTGCTGAAGACCCATGAGAGAAGGAGTGATGTGCTGGGACTGTAGGTGCTGGTTTCACTGGAAGTGCAGCGATGTTGCTAACAGTGATTCTTGTGTCAGTATTGCATGGAACTGACTCTCCTGCAGAATTAATGATCAGGAGCAGCGGATTCCTGAGTTCCAGTCAGATCAGGCATCTGAACATAAGGATTTAAAGGCCCTCAGGACAGAAAACTCTGTTCTTAGGCTTAGGCAGAACAGTGAGTGGAGGGAAGTCAGCTCTGTCAGGACAGGTAGGAGACACATGCTGTCTGAAGGTCTCCAGTTGGACATATCCAATGTGTTTCAGCCATTGGAGGCTCTAGATAGTGACCATGGAGGAACATCAGGTTGGAATGAAGGATCTGGGATCATGTAAAGTAAAAGGGACAACTTTTCAGGGGGTATCTAAAAGTAGAAAGGTACTGTTACTTGGAAGCAGTCATGGGAGGGGAATCAGTGAGATGGTTCAGTCTGACATGGGGCCAAATTGTGAAGTCTGCAGTATTTTCAAACCAAATGCAGATCATGGAAGTGTTGTAGCAAATGTGGAAGACTTAGGGAAAGATTTCTCAAAGGAGGATTGTATTGTAATTTTTTTTTTTGGGGGGGGGGACCAGGAAATGGTCTTGATAAGGACCTCAATTACTCAATTGAGGAAGAAATTGCTCACATTTCCAGGAACACGTGTCAGACGAATTTGGGATTTATAGGTTTGCTTGAGCGTTATGATAAACCCTGGATGTGGCATTAAACTAGGCGTACAAATGCATCAATGGAAAGGGTTCTCTGGCAGCCAGCAAATTCACACTTTGGTTTAATAGATGTGCCCTGCATTGGTAGGGACAGTTATACTTGCCATGAACTCCATCTGAAGATCCGAGGTAAAAGGAAGCTTTCGCTTCTTATTGCTGATGAGATCAGGGGATGCCAGGTGAGTGAAAGAGGTATTCCTGTTATTAGTGGTGTTAAGTCGCAGCCTTTTTTTAGGGTAAATAAAATAAATGTATTAAGATGTCTAAAAGAAATGAACATCTCTCCTGATCAAAACTTATTGAAATTAGAAATTCCATCTAACATACCAGTAGGTACTAATAAAGTAAACAATTTAAATCATTGAATCAAAGTGTTCAGACCGCTATTCTCCATCAAAATATAAGGGAAATATTTAGTAAAACTGATGACATTACCTTGTACCTAGAAGAGATTCAAAATTCCAGAAATTTCAATGTAGATGTTTTGTGCATATATAAAACATCATTTGTTTGTCACAGGAATATCTCACCTGTCCATCCCAAATTGTAAACTAAGTTCTCATTTCTGCAGATGTAAAATGGAGAATGATGGAGTTGCCATTTTAATTAGAAATAATATTGAATGCAACAGTGTAGGTGTAAGTAAGTATTATATAGAACAACACTTTGAATGCTGTGTTACTAAACTAGAATATGATAAGGAAGAGCTCATAGTTATAGCAATTTACAGGGCCCCCTGAGGAAATTTTAGACTTTTTATCTGAGTTAGAGTCTTTGCTACTATGTTTTACAAATAACAACCAAATAGTTTTATGTGGAGATTTTAATGTTGAATTTCTTAATCACAGCAATGAGAGGATGGATATGGAAGCCTTGGTGTTGTCTTTTAACTTAATGGCACTTGTAAATTTCCCTACTAGAATACAAAATAATGGTAGGACTGCAATTATTAATATTTTATGGATATTTTTCAGTACAGTAATTAGAACATACTTCCAGTAATAAATGGTATCTCAGATCATGATGCCCAGTTGATATGTATCACATCCAGAAACATATTAACCCTTTGACTGCTGTTGACGTGTATACACGTCATGCTGCCTGGCGGCCCCGAGTGCTAATGACGAGTTTAGACGCAGCCGCCGGTTTTCCCCTGAGTGCTGTTGACGAGTTAAGCCGCACCCGCCTGCCGCTACCTGTGTGCTGATGACGAATATAGACGCGCCGCTACCTGAGTCCTACAGTGGACTTGACGACCCATTTCTCAACAGCCTGTTGCAGTTCTGGTCGCTAGCTTATCGTCCGAATGTTTGTCTGTAGGGAGCCTAGGCGTTGCTCTACAGTTCACTATTCAACAGAAATTACATCAGTCTTCTTTGTGTCCTGTATTTTATGAAGAAAACGGCAACACGTCATGGGTGCATTGAGGAAGAAATCATGGAGATTCTTACGAGGAGTGACACTGAGGATGAACTACTTGATTTTGATGGATGTGATAGCTTTTCCACAGAATCGGAAGGCTGTAGTCATAAACCATACTCGTCAGCAGGGGTGACAATGCAGTCTCATGTTTCAACAAGAGATGTTAGTTGTTCTGAATCTGAAGAATCAGAAAGTGATAGTGAAACGCTTACGAAGAAATTACGTGTTAGTGATAAATCCGACTGGAAAGAAAATGATTTTCGTCCAGTTAGACACGCATTTGATGATACGCTGTCGGGACATGTGTGTCAAATAGGGAATGTGCCAAATATTCTGTCAGTTTTCATGTTATTTTTTTACAGAAGAACTGATGAAATATATAGCTGATGAAAAGAATCGGTTTTATATTACCACTATGGAGAATATTCCAGAATCAGTGCATTCTTGAATATCAAAGTGGAAAAATACTGAATATGATGAAATTTTTTGTTTCATAGCTATTTGTCTTCTGATGCATCACGTGAAAAAAATTGAAAATTAGCTAATATTGGACCAGAGATGTTCTTCTAAATACCGCAATTCTTGGTGAACTTATGTCCAGATACCCCTTTTTGTTACTTTGGTGAGGTTTCTCCGAACCACCCCCCCCCCACCCTATTTCAACTCGCGTAATAATGGACAGACACTTCACAGCTTTGAAATGTTGAAAAATCTGTTGAGTACATATGTGGAACAAATTTCATCAAAGAAACAAAATTATGTATATTCGGGTAATTACAAAGCGCAGCAAACATTCAGTCATGATCGAGATATTTTGGGAATCTACATCTACAAAGATATTCCGCAAGCCAAATTTCGGTGTGTGAGGGAGGATGCTTGTGCAATTATCATTTTCAGGTGTATTTTTATATTCGTGAATAGCACGAGGAAAAATCGGATGCCTTTAACTCTCTGTATAAGTTCGAATATCTCTAATTTAACAGTCGTGGTCTGAACGCGGTATATAAGTGTGGAAGTAAAATAATTCTAGAATCTTCTTCGAATCTACGCTCTTTAAAATTCAACAAAAACACTCTGATACAGTAAGGAACATATAGAAAATTGCAGTTGTTATAAACGGGTATGCAGGAAAGAACAGTAAACTATTAAGGTAAATTTAAGAATCACGATGCTTTCGACATAAACTGTGAAGATCTAGTAAAAACTAAAAGCAAGATGTAATTATAAGTGACGAAAAATAGGGCTAATGATTGTTTGATTCTGCAGTAATTTATTTGCAGAGAAACTATGTAGTGAGAGTATTTATTGTGTATCAGCCGTGAGAGGTTACGCCAGGAATGTTCAGCACTGAGCGGGTGGGACAGCGCGGGCCGCTCCGTCCCCAGGAATAATCACTTAGCACAGGCAGCCGGCCTCAGCGCGGCAGGTAGACGATCCGCTGTCAGCAGTCAAAGGGTTAAACATATAAAGAAAAGCTGGGTATATAGAAGAAATATTAATGAAAAAAATATAAAACATTTGGTAGATTCCTTAAATAATGAACAATGGTCAGAAGAGTACAATGCACAGGGTGTTAATGCCAAATTTGATTCCTTTCTCAATTTAATTCTAACACTTTTTGAAGGAAGTTTTGAAAAAAGGAAAGTTCTCAATACTTGAAACAGTGAAATGGCTAAGGGGTAAATAACAAAGGGTATTAGAGTATCTTGTAAAACAACAAGGGACCTGTACTTAGAAGTAAGAGAATCAGATAACTACGAGGGCTGTCTGAGAAGTTCTCGGCCACTACCCATGTGATTTTTTCCATGCAAGTTGGTGCATGTGCCAGACGTAGCTGCAAGAAATTGCAAGTCATTCTACGTTGCAGTTTGGTCTGTACAGTTGTTTGATGGAGGCGTGATATGGAGTTGTACCAGAGATGGATAAAATCGAGTATCGTGCAGTTGAAAATTCTTTGTAAAGGAAGGCTTAACGCCATCCGAGATACACGAAAGATTTTTAAAAGTGTATGGGGACTCTTCTCCTTCATATTCGACAGTTAAGAAATGGGCTGCTGAGTTCAAACATGGCCGTAGCAGTCTCGAAGGTGATGAACGCGAAGGATGTCTGAAAAGTGCAACAACTCCAGAAATCATCCAGAAAGTGCATGATATGGTTTTGGATGATCGACGAATAAAAGTGTGTGAGATTGCTGAGACCATAAGGATATCAAAAGATTGTGTGGGATACATTTTGCATTAAGTATTGCATATGAAGAAGCTTTGTCCAAGATGGTTGCCGCATTTGCTCAATGTTGATCAAAAGCTCTTCTGCATGTGAGTTTCTGAACAGTGTTTGGAGCGTTTCAACAAAAATAAAACTGAATTTGTGCATTGATTCATAACTATGGATGAGACATAGGTTCACCACTACACAGCAGAATCAAAACTGCAGTCAAAGCAGTGGACAAAGAAGGCCAAGTCGGTTCCATCGGCAGGGAAGGTGATGCTAAAGGTGTTTTGTTCATTGATTACCTTGAAAAGGGTAAAACAATAACTGGACAATCTTTTAGACACCCTGTATGAAAAAATTCGTGAAAAAAGGCCCAGTTTGAGGAAGAAGAAAATCATCTTTTATCAGGACAATGCACCTGGCCACAAGAGCTTTTTGGCAATGGAAAAATTAAGAGATCTGCACTATGACTTGTTGGAGCATCCACCTTATTCCCCAGATTTGGCTCCCTCCAACTTCTATCTATTCCCAAAACTCAAAAACTTTCTTGCTGGTTAGCATTTTTTTTCAAATGAAGAGGTGATTGCAGCTGTAGATGGATATTTTGCAGGCTTTCCAGAAAGCCACTTCAGGGATGGTATAATGAACTTGGAATATCATTGGACTAAGTGTATCAGTGTTCGGGGAGACTATATTGAGAAATAGAAATGATTTGGTAAATGTCAAACTGGTTTTATGTTTTTAGGTGCAATTCTAAAATACTAAAAAATGTAATAAGAAAGGCCAAGAACAGGTATATATCACAGAAAATGGAGAATTCAGGCAATACGATGAAAACTATATGGAATATAATAAAAACTGAAACAGGAAAATCTGTAAATCACTCTAAAGATATAAAAATAGAAGAAAATGAGGCTGTGCATAGTGAAGTAGGGGTAGTTTGTGAAATATTTTACTTCAGTTGTAGAGAAATTAGGCATAGGAAAGCAATCCCCATATTGTGCCCTAAGGCTTCTTCAGACTGCTTTCCCAAATAGATTTGTGGAGATGCAATTGCTGGTACTAACAGTCTCAGAAATAAATAAACTCATGAAACAATTACAGCCTAAAAATTCTTCCAACTATGACAATATTTCAAGTAAATTGCTGAAAAGATGTTCAGATTGTATCAATCGTGTACTTACCCACATTTGTAATGAATCCTTAATGCAAGGTGTGTTTCCAAATAGACTAAAATACACAGACGGAAAAAAAAATCCCAACACCAAGAAAAAATTATTGTAGAGTAATGAAATTTGGACAATGCATTTGTCAAGTTAACATGTTTAATTGATTAAATTTTCAAGATCACAGGTTAATTTAAGCTCAAGAAAATGCATTTCAAATGTGAAATACTGTTAAATTAATAGCCGGTGTAACCTCCAGAATTTTGAATGCAAGCCTGCAAACGTGAATGCATTGTGTCATACAGGTTTCGAATGTCACTTTGTGGTATGGAGTTCCATGCTTGTTGTACTTGTGCTGTCAATACTGGGACGGTCAGTGCTGGCTGTGGATGATGCTGGAGTTGTCGTCCAATGATATCCCATACGTGTTCAATTGGAGACAGATCTGGTGATCTCGCAGGCCAAGGTAACATGTCGACACTCTGTAGAGCACGTTGCGAGACAACAGTGGTATGAGGGCGAGCGTTATCCTGTTGAAAAACTCCCCCTTGAATGCTGTTCATGAATGGCAGCACTACAGGTTGAATTACCAGACTGACGTACAAATTTGCAGTCAGTGTGTTTGGTATAACCACAAGAGTGCTCCTGCTGTCATAGGAAATTGCTCCCCAGACCATGACTCCAGGTGTAGGTCCAGTGTGTCTAGGCCGCAGGACAGTTTGGTTGCAGGCGTTCCCCTGGCCTCCTTCTGACCAACACTGGAGATCTGTTGTGTTTTCTGATGAAAGCAGGTTCTGCCTTGGTGCCAGTGATGGCCGAGTGTTGGTCAGAAGGAGGCCAGGGGAACGCCTGCAACCAAACTGTCTGCGGCCTAGACACACTGGACCTACACCTGGAGTCATGGTCTGGGGAGCAATTTCCTATGACAGCAGGAGCACTCTTGTGGTTATACCAAACACACTGACTGCAAATTTGTACGTCAGTCTGGTAATTCAACCTGTAGTGCTGCCATTCATGAACAGCATTCAAGGGGGAGTTTTTCAACAGGATAACGCTCACCCTCATACCGCTGTTGTCTCGCAACGTGCTCTACAGAGTGTCGACATGTTACCTTGGCCTGCGAGATCACCAGATCTGTCTCCAATTGAACACGTATGGGATATCATTGGACGACAACTCCAGCATCATCCACAGCCAGCACTGACCGTCCCAGTATTGACAGCACAAGTACAACAAGCATGGAACTCCATACCACAAAGTGACATTCGAAACCTGTATGACACAATGCATTCACGTTTGCAGGCTTGCATTCAAAATTCTGGAGGTTACACCGGCTATTAATTTAACAGTATTTCACATTTGAAATGCATTTTCTTGAGCTTAAATTAACCTGTGATCTTGAAAATTTAATCAATTAAACATGTTAACTTGACAAATGCATTGTCCAAATTTCATTACTCTACAATAATTTTTTCTTGGTGTTGGGATTTTTTTTTCCGTCTGTGTATCAGTTGTAAAACCGTTGTGGAAAAAAGGAGAAGCAACATGTGTAGACAACTATCGTCCCATTTAATTACTTTCAGGATTCTCAAAGATTTTTGAAAAAGTCATGTACTGTAGAGTAATAAAACATGTTACACAAAATAATATCCTCACTAAATCACAATTTGGGTTCCAAAAAGAAATGGCTATATATTCATTTTTAAATAACACATTTGAGGAACTGAATAATAAAATGATCCCTGTAGGAATATTTTGTGATCTTGCAAAAGCATTTGACTGTGTACATCATGAATAACTTTTGAAGAAAATGGAATGCTATGGTATTTACGGAACCGCAGGTAAATGTTTTAAATCATATATAGAAACTCGAATGGAAAAAGATTCAATTTTTTATTCTAAAATAAGTAAAGATGCTTCATCAGACTGATAGAAAATAAAACATGAAATTCTACAAGGTTCTGTCCTAGGACCCCCCACTTTTTTTTGTACAGCAGTGATCTTCCTGGAAACATATCTGACAAAGTTAAGAGTGTTTCATTTTCAGATGATACTAACCTGTCTGTGAGAAAAACTCGAAACAGCAATCAAGAATTTAATGTAAATGAAGTACTTAGTAAAGTAGCAAATTGGTTCAAGGCAAATTCGTTGAAATTAAATTTGGAAAAAAAAGAAAAAAAAAGGACACATTGTATTAGGTTTAAAAGAAAAAATTATGCACAGCCAGATTTGCAAGTAACACAATCTTAGAAACAAACATGGTATTAAAACAGATGAGAATTTCTGTTGGCACGAACCTACGCCAATTACTTGTGGTTCGTGTATCTCTATTAAATTTTCAGATTCAATTTCTTTATTCATTATACTTCTACAGTTTACCATTAACACCCTTATTACCAGCTTTATTTTTGGCAGCATTTATCTTCTCTTTCCCAGTTTTACCCCTGTCAGTTATTGTTTCAGCAACATCATTTATTTCCTTAACATCTGTGATTTTTCCTATCGTGTATCTGCTATCAGTATCACTTTGATAATCCATTTCTGTTGCTGCACCAGCGGCCCCTAACCTAAAAAAAAAGGCACAGTTCTAACCCCATGATCACTGTAAATGGGCTCTCTCACTGCTTTAGCTAACAACTCAGAAAGTACTCCTTTCCACCTTCTACTTAGGTGTAGGCCGTGCCTAGTGAAACCCCACCTATCAATGATGTTCACTGCCACAACCCCAAACACAGAACTAATGCCTTTCCCAAGTAGCACTTCCATTTCCACATTTACATGCCTCACAGCATAGTTCAATTGTGGCTAATCATTGTGACTAAGGACCTGCATGAGCTCCACCCAGGTATGCTGTGGATCCTTCACCGCCTTCCTCAGGTCACTCTCTATACTAAAACTCGAATTTTTATGAATACTACTCCCCGCACCTTCCACTATCATTACTCTTTCGTCCTTAGTAAAACTCCTACAAAGTGAACCTATATCCTCTATTACCTAACCTAATGTTGCACTAGGTTTGAAAAACTTGTGACCTGGTATCCTGTACCTAACTGATCCTGATCCACCTCTCCCATGGCTGCTACCTATCAGTAGAACCCTTTTTTTCCTATTCTTGCCTTGCACACCCTTATTCCTAAAGGCTTACTTCATCTTACCTACTGCTACATCTACATGAGTCTCTTCTCCTCCTGATGCTGGCAACAGGTCAAACCTATTTTTACCCACAATTACTGAAGTGTTTGGCTTCTTCATCCTGTATTTCTCCTACGACCTGTTACCCTGCTAACACCCATCCTTCTCATCTTCCTCCAACCCACTATCTTTACTTTCTGCCTCTACAGCATGAGCCTCAACAAACTCAGCCCCACAGGCTCTGCCTGCGCAGTCTGAGCCTCCACATGTTGAGCCTCTACAGGCTGAGCCCCTACAGGCTGAACCTCTGCTGGAGGAGCCGCCACAGGCCATACCTCCACAGGATGAGCCTCAAGAACCCTGATCCTTTCATCCAACACCCTGATTGTTTCGCCCATCTCCTATGTCCTATCATCCCTAAGACAAAGTGAACAAAACCATGGGAGAGCCTTATTTATTTCCCCCCGTTTTCTCTCCCCAACATGCCCAGTGAAACAACTTCTAACACCAACTACAACCCATCCCCATCGCAACGTACCTATGACAGGCGACACAGTTTCCAGTCATGATTTTCCCAAATACTTCAAACACCTTCTAAACAAACCTTAAATTTATTTGATAAAGCAGTCTAATAAAGTTTATACTATCTTTTTAACATTTTTATTAAATATGATAGGCGTTATACTTGACTAACTGTTGAATTTTTTATATATATATTTACGTAATTAGATTGAAGCTTTATGAATAATAACCAGGTAACAAAACTACTTAAGACTCAATGAATAAAACTTAAGCTAATAAACTTTGAAACAAACTTAAGATGGAACGTTGATGCTATTTATTGCTAATGTGGATTCCAACTAATTGGTTACTTACGAAAGTTTTTTTTTAAAAAAGTTAAGAAATTTTTATTTTTGTGTATTAGACAGCAATTAAACACAATTATATTTCAGGCAGAACAGGTTAATTACTATAACATACATTTTTAGTTATTGCAAACTTGATTGCGATATCGATAGTGGAACTTAAAATAATGATACTGTATTAATATAATGTGAACAACTGGACGTTATATATGAATACTTATGTTTATTATTTATAATTTCCAGTTGTTTTATTACTATTCCGGAACTAATTAATTAACAAACTGTGTTATTTAAAACTGAATAGAACCTTAATATAGGATTATACAAAATCCTTAACAAATGTTCGAACTACTGATTTGAATTTTTTACAGTATATAAAAAATTTAACACTATAAAATAACTGAAACTACTATGTCAACCTATGCTATAGTATTATAATTAATCTAACTACCAAGCTTATGCTAAATTTAAATTAGTGAAATGTGCAATAACTAGCAAGGAGACTTTAACAACAATGACGCGAACTTTAAAACTGCTATTTATGGAGTAATCTTAAATAATTCTTCTCACTAGCAATAATCTTAAGAGTTTAGATGATAATTTAAAGGTTTTAAAGTAATTTAGTCTACAAAAATTTAGCTGATGATGCAAAATCGCTGTTTTGTGAGCACCTGTCAACACACACAGTCAACGATAGCACAACCGGAGATCCAATCGAATTTGCAAACTTAATAGAGATACATGAATCACAAGTAATAATTGAGGTAGAGAGTTGGTTAAAAGAAGAAGTACTAAACAGTGAGGTCATTCTTGATGGTTACAGAGTGTACTACAGAAACAGAGGAGCCATTGGTGGAGGTGTTTTCATACTAGTTAGGAAAAACTACCACAGTTCACTGGCATTCATAGATCAGGACAATGAGTTACTTGGAGTAATTAAAAAATCAGAGAATTGCTGCATACCGCGGTGGAAGAGTGACAGATGAAGATGAGGCTCTTGGGGAGAAATTAAATTCATACTCAGATTTCAGAGGTAAGAATAGGAAGATCATTATTGGTGGGGATTTAAATTTACCAGGTGTAAACTGGGAAGGAAATAAGATTAATAACACAAGGAAACAAAGATTTGCAAATACCTTAATAAGGGAAGGAGGATTTACACAAGTGGTAGAGCAAAACACTAGGTGACAAAATATTTTGGATATATTCCTAATAAAGCCCGATGTCAAGTAATGGAAGGAATAAGTGATCATGAGGCAGTTCTGATGGATATTAGAGGATTCAGTACGGTAAGCCAAAATTGAGGGGGGAAATAGGTACAATTACAAAAAGGCACAGATTTCAAATTTGAAGAGATATTTCTGAGAACAATTCAGCAAATGGAAGGAAGGCAGAAGTACAGTAGAGTCAAGGTGGGAAGAGTTCAAGGAGATAATGAGAAGAGGGGAAGAAAAATTTAATCCAAAGCAGAAAATAAAGAGAAGTAAACAACCTGTGCACTATAATAGGGAAGTGAGGAGTCTAAAGAGGTTGGTACGAAGAGAACATAACAGAGTCAAGAGACAGCAGAGTAGTAGGGAATATTTAAAACAATTAAACAAGGACTTAATAACATCAAAGAAAGTGGCTAAAGATGGGCTTATGAAGAGTATTGTCAGTGCAGGAGGACTATTGACTGATGCATCTAGTAATTTCTATGGCTATATCAGGAAACTGAGGGGAAGGCAGGGTGTAGAGATGCTTACAGATAAGGATGGAGAAGAAGTTGCCAAGGATTTTGCAGAGATTTTAACTAACTGGTTTAGTGAGAGCATTAGGGACAATGAATCAGAAATTGGAGGGTACAATTCAGAGAACGAGCTTAACAATACGATTAGAAATGGAGATACTAAAAAATTTGAAATTCATCCTGAAGAAATCATGAAGGAAATAAGAAAGCTGAAAAAACATAAAGGAGCTGGTATAGATAATATTACTACAGATATTGTAAAGATAGCTGGATGTGACATTGTACTTTATCTTGAAATACAAATTAAATTGAATCTGAATACTTGCTGCTTACCACAGGATTGGAAAAGTGCAATAGTAGTACCGGTACATAAAGGAGGGGTGAGAAATAGAGTTGAAAATCACAGGCTAATCAATTTGACATCAGTGGTAGGTAAATTAATGGAAAGATTGATATGCAACCACATCAGAAATATATGAGAGGACCATAAGTGGTTTTCAAGTAGGCAACATGGGTACAGTCAACAATATTCATGTGAATCTCAATTGGTGGGATATATGCAAGATATTTCAGATGAAATAGACAACTGAGGCCAACTTGATAGTGTAGCACTAGATCTGTCACAGGCATTTGACAGATTGAGCCATAAAATGGCAGTAAATAATGTAAAAACTATTGTAGTGGATGAGAAAGTGATTTTCTGGCTAGAAGAATTTTGAAAAGTAGAAAACAGAATGTTAGGATAGGAAATGCGGCATCAAAAGAAGTGGAAGTAAAAATGGGTGTTGCACAGGGTAGCATATTGGGACCATTGCTATTCATTATTCTAATGAATAATTGTGTTGATTGTTTCCTATCTGAAATTAGATTGTTTGCAGATGACATAATGCTGTATAAAAGGATAAAAATGATAGAGGACTGTAAGTAGTTGCAGGGAGATCATCTAGTGGGGTTGGTACACATGGGATGAAGATAAATGCAAAGAAGAGGCAGCTTATTAGATGCACAAATAAGAAACAAAAGGTTAATTATGAATATAAGGTGGGGAAGGCATTGCTTGTTGAAGACTTGAAAGGTAAATATCTTGGCATTACATTTGATAACAAGCTTAACTGGGCAGGGCACATTGGTCAGGTGGTAGGAATTGGTTTCAAAATTCTGCACTTGTTGGAGAGAGTGATTAGGGGATGAATGAGAGAAGTAAAGGAATAGGGTTACAAAACTTTGTTCAGACCATTGCTCAAATATGGTAGTGTAGTATGGGACCCACATTTTGCCTATAAATACAGGAGTTGGAGAGGGTGCAAAAAAGGGCTGGTAGATTTGTTTCTGGAAATTATCCCAGAATGCAGTCAGTAACAGATATGATTAAGGAACTGGAATGTATTCATTGCAAGACAGAAGGAGGATGAGGAGGGTCATGAGAGTGTACAGTGCATATACTAGCAATGAGGCTTGGAAATATATTGAAGTAGGTATGAAAAGTAGTAATTGGAAGGGGAAAAGATGACCATGACCACAAGCTGGCATTTGGTTTCAGGCAGAAGGGTGTGGGAAGATTCTCTGTTTTAGGGTAGAGTTTCAGGGATTGGAATGAGTTACCAAGGGAAACGATGATAACTTACCGAAAACAATGAAATAATTTAAAGTTAAAATTTGTAGAGGGCAAATGTAGGTGGGTGCAGGACAAGGGGAGGATTGGTGTGTACGAAATTGCCACCGGAGCTTGTGCTCCATTGCAATTACATTAAATTAAATTAAATATCACCTCACTACTGAAGAAGTTAAGTAGTGCCACTTTTGCAATACAAACACTTTCTCTAACAGCAGATCTAGAAATAATGAAACAGGTGTACTCCTCATATTTTCATTCAATGCTGTCATATGGCATAATTTTTTGGGGAAACTCTTCACAAAGTAAAAATGTTTTCATAGTCCAGAATAGAGCTATTAGGATGTTGTGTAGGGTAAAACTAAGAACTTCTTGCAGACAACTTAAAAAAACTCAATATTCTTACAATGTCTTCTCGCTATATATATTCTCTCATGTGCTTTGTCATAGATAATTTTAACCTGTTTACTTCTAATTCACAGGTACACAATTTCAATACAAGAAACAGAATTAACTTGCATAAAACAAGCTTCTCTGTCGTTAATACAAAAAGGAGTTAATTATTCTGGTATACATCTGTTTAATAAACTTCCCAAGAGTATAAAACAGTTTGGAGATAATAAAGACATATTTAAAGAAAAACTGAGAGTTTATCTTATTTTCAACTCCTTTATTTTTTTTTTTTTTTTTTTTTTTATCTGCTTAATGTCTCTCTAACAGCGAGGACTTTAGAGACGGGAAAGGATGGGGGGCAGGGAATGGGAAGGAATTCGGCCATGGCCTTTTGAAGGAAGCATCCCGACATTTGCCTGGAGTGATTTGAGAAACCATGGAAAACCCAAATCTGGATGCCCGGACGGAGATTTGAAACCGCCGTCTTCCCGAATGCGAAACCAGAATGGTAGCTGTTACACCACCATGCTCGGTAGCAACTCCTTCTACTCCATTCAAGAATTTGAACAAAATTATTAATTGTATTCAATATGACTTTTGAAAAATCGAGTTGTAAAAATTAATGTTTATTTTTGTTCTCTTTATTTGCCTTTGTAAAATATAATTGTTTTTACTTTGATTATGACTCGTATGTATATGTATTAACCGTGACATGTTTCACATCCCAGAGGTCCTTCCTCGGCAGGGATCCATGAAACAAGATTGATAAATAAAAAAAAAAAATAAGGAATTTTTGAGTGCAAGGCAGTAGATGTGACAGTGACTGATCCTAAAGAATTGTTTACAATAAACATGTTTTAGCCAATGAGGATTTGTTGGTCACTTGATTTGTACAACTATCCAAATTTAATGATACATAGTCTTTTTTTTACACAATATCAAAACAATCCCTGAAAAGTCAAAATTGGAAAAATCTTGTCAAATTTTTAGAAATAAGTTTAACTGATGGAGAAAAATGTGATTTATCTGGTTGTGAATTGATTGAGAAACTTTCAGGCTGAGACTATTGTTGAAGTGGCTTGAACCAGCAGAACCAATAAAAGTTCTTCAAGTTATGAAACCAAATGGTTAGAAGGATATATTTTTGAATGTGTGACCAGCACCTCGAATTTTGCCAAGCATACCTAACTTTTGCCATAGGAGAACAGTAAACGAAAACTTATTTACACTATTTCTCAAGACAGACAGTCTGAAAAGTGAGGAAGGTGGTAATTGAAACCTTTTGGCTATGATTTTATTCCCTCGTTTGTTTGTTTTAAACTGATTAATTAAAACTATGTTAACTTGATGTATATGTGATGTGAGCATTTTAGCTTACATAAATCTTTCCAAAATCTATTCTTTTTTAGTGTTGTTCTTTCTCATTCTTATCACTACTACACTATACTAATTTTTCTGAGGTCTGTGTTGTTATTAATATTTAAGGACTATTTTCTGCTAGTAACTTGCTGGGATGGAATTTCAAATGCATTCTTATATGTACTGGTATTTGAATTCCAAGGGAACTACTTTTTCATTGGGGATAAAAGCAGCCATAATTTTGACATACTGGTTCTGACATTCAGTACCAGATTAGCCGCATAGCAGGATGTAATGAGCCCTGCTCCTTCTGGGGGGCCCCGCAGTGGCACATAGGATTCTTGGGAGTCTCTTTATCAGGCCATATGGGCAATATTTTTTTTAAGCTCTACTACTGCCCTGTTCAATGAAAACCAAACAGCCCCATCATCACATTTGCTATGAGCCCCAATCTGGTTTAATCCGGCCCTGCTGACATTGTGGTAATTTCTTGATGCAGCTTGCACCTTGGTCATACAAGCATCAAAAGTAAAGTTCTGTATACTTAGCAACAGACTCAACTGACAGTGACCAATGACTGAGCAACGACCATACGATCATGTACAAGGAAACCATCAAATAGCATGCTTCAGGAAGTCCCAAAAAAAGAAACTCCTGATGGGTTGAAGGAGGAAACCTATCCTTCCAGGAGTTATCTCCTGAGGTAGTTAATTACTCTGAAGTGGCTGTGCCAGAAATAAGTGTGTAGAAGTGTCATAAATGTGCAAAGTGTGAAATAGTGAGACTACAGTGATGAAAGTGATTGAAATTTGTTTTTCCTTGTTCATGCGTATCTGTGTGTAGGTGAATCTCTGTATGTTCAATTAAATGTGCCAGTATTTGTGTATGAGTTTATAGGTATATGTGTGTGTGTGTGTGTGTGTGTGTGTGTGTGTGTGTGTTATTCTAATCACTCGTTTATAAGAAGCAACCAAAACTCATATTTCACACTGCTAATTTAGTTAAGTAACTAATTATCATGAAACTTGAAAAGTATTACATTCTGAACAAAATTCAACTGCTATTGTTAATTTTAAAACATTCATGTAGCAATACAGCAGAATTATCACAGTTTGTAAATTTGTTTCCGTAGCGTTACACTGGGATCCTACATATTTTTACTGTGTAATTTGTGTCAAAATTTGATTAGGCCATTCAGAAATTTTTTGGACCAATGGTTTGTTTCACAACTGTTGTATTTCCTGTCAAGTAAGATAGAAAAAAAATCATAACTCTGTTGGTGGATCATTTTGATTTGTTATATAATTAATTTCCTAATGTGTCATGGGAATTTATGAATCCCACTATTTATTTTTGAATGGAGAGAAAGGGGAGAGAGATTGTATATTCATGTTCCACATTGTGCTATTCATGTGAATTATTACAGTCTCACCTATCTAATTTCAATTCATCATCCCAGAATTTCACTGACTCTAATCCTCCACATCATGCATTTAGTAGTTCAGCTTGGCAAAACTAACCCCATCATTGAGCTTTCTATTCACTTCGCAAACATTCATCAATCTCATCAGAATGGATAAGGAAAGATCTTACTGCTGTTGAGTGCTGTCATGTCCATTCAGCTTACTGCATCAGACCCCACCAGTCTTGGCTCTGATTTTGCTGCTGCCACTGTTTTCCTTCTTTATCATTTCTTCTCCTTGCATTTATTCCACTATTGCAGGGTGAGCCTTTACAGGCTGCAACATGGTATTTGGCTGGATTGTCATGGAGCCTGATGCTAAGAGTAATCTTATTCACAAAACCTTATTTCAAAAAGGTTCTCTTGCAATGGTGTTAAAAGCTCAACATGTAACTGTTCTAATGACTTCAGTGGCATTATGCAGATGTAGACCTTCATCTTCTAGCCTAAGCAAAATGCCCCTGTTTGAGCCCGAGGTGATCCCACTTGTGTGTTGGAGAATGAGGCATAATGTTATAAGGATACACATTATAATTGGATGTGAAAAATTCTTCTGTGTACAGAATTCATTTTAAGCAGATATCATATTGTTGAACCAGAGATTAATGTTGTCAGCACCGAATCTACAGAACAGACTCTTGGTAGAGGTTTTTTGTGCAGTGGAGACATTTTAAAAGGTCCTATGTAAATGTAAAACTGATAAGTACTGCAACAATGACAATTCTAGTGGAGAAAGAAAGAGAAATTTACTGTCACAAGTTATGTTAATTAAACTTTAGAAGAAGCATGAATAAAAGTCAGTGACAATTTATGTGAATCATTGATTTGTTATTTCATGTGAGTACAATTTCTTTTGTAAAATTGTGACTGTAAAATTGTAAGGTTTACCTCAGGCTATGTGATGTAGCAAAGGCCCACTAAAGATGCAATCGCTTTATTATCATAGCACCACATGCAATAATACAGTTAGTCATTGTAAACTAATCCAGTCTGAGTGATGGCAGTAATCTTCCATTCTGCCAGCTTGTCATGCCTAAACTGACTTGTGGTTCAGTTTGCTGTCGCAGTTGTATCTACAGTCTGCATCCTGTGCCATCTAGGAGTTCAAGTCGGTACTGGCTACTCTCTCTCTCTCTCTTTGTACCCGACATATATATATATAATGATAAAAATAATGAAATGAATAAAGTAATAATGAAATAATTATACAAACAATAAGTAAATAAAAAAATGGTGATATGTCTGTCAGTAGAGTTCTATCAGAGGTTAAAGCCTGGAGTTTTTTTTCTGGGAAAATGCTGACAGCTCACTGTAAAATAATTGTTGAGGTTGTTAGAGTTGCGGGAACTGGCATATGCTGCCACTGAATAGTCTAGATTGCAGGGACAAACTGATTGCTTGTGGTCATTCTTTCTGATGGAAAGCTGGTTAGCATTGGATCCTATATAACAACTAGTGCAGTGGAGATAGATTAGTTGATGTATGAGGTGTGTTGTGGTTCAGTGATGGGGAAGATTTGCCCTGTGGTCAGATTGGTATAAGTTGTTGTAACCAGATGAATACTGCAGCTTTTGCATCATAGTCTATTGTTCGGAAAGGATACATGTGGGATTCCAGGAGAATCCCAAGATGAATATTAGTGGACAAAGATATACTTAAGATTGGTAGTCTACAGAAATGTACAGAGGGCAGTGGATAGGATTTTTGAGAGAAAGGTGTGCATTTCAGGGAAGATCCATAGGAATTCATGGTCAAGACACAGGATGTGATTGGTGGAATTTATACCAGGAGAGAACTGAGTAACGAACATGGAGTTATGGTTAGTTTTTAGAAACACATGATGAAAGTGGCTGAGAATTTTTTTGGGTACAAGATCAGAGGTGTAGCAGTGGGAAATAAGGGTTCATGATATGTTTTTGGGGAACATTGATAGCGATTCTTTATCAGAACAGCTGTGTCTGCCACAATTGACAATGGAAGGTAACATTTGGTACAGAAGTGGTGACAACTACCAGAGTATAGATATTATTTTAAGTTAGTGAACTTGACGTGAACAGAGGTGTGAAGGGCAATATCCACATTGAGGAATATGATATGTATGGGAGTAAGTCCAGTTGAAGTGTGTGGAATGGCTATTGTTAAATGAATTGAGAAAGTTTACGAAATGGTCCAGATAATAAATACATAATTTCTGTATCTGAATCTCAAACACACTGGGTTTACATGGGATGTAGTTCTGAAGTGTTCCTCCAGATGCCCAGGAATAAGTTGGGGTGTATGTGTTATGTGTGTGTGTTTCACTCCTCGAGTGATATTGCTTTTACTTAGCTATCAACAGTTTACTTTGTATCATTTACCCCATCCCCACCATCCACACCTGTTATCTATGGTGATCTCATTCATATGGTGAGCTCCAGTATGGACACCCTCCCTTGCCAAATGGCTAACTTCTCTTTGCATTAATAAGATTTTGAACAGAAATATTGTAAAAAAATGTCTTAGTTTTGTATTTGTGGGTGTGTTTGCTGCAGTGCATCTGTTTTTATCTGTCATGAGTGTTTGGTCTGCTTTCTCTATCCTTTGTTAACTTCATATATTGGAAGATAATACACAGAAATTTTGTCTATATGAAATATTATATTATTTCTTTTTCAGGCAATTGGAAAAGAAAAAATGAAGAAACAAAGTGTTGTTGCTTCTAAACTGGGAAAAACTGGTTTTACTGTCTCTATTCATAACATACCAAAATTAAGCTATGGAAGAGGTGACACAATTCCAAGCCCATCTAATGAAGATAATAAGTTCCTAAAAAATGGCCTAGAGGTTTCTGTTGATGAAAGTGATAAAATGATTTTAGATGAGAGTAATCACAAGGGAAATATGGTTTCTCAGAAATTGGGAAAGGGAGACATCAAACTAGAAGAAACTAAAAACAGTTGCACACGGGGAAAGAAAGAATGTGAATCTGACATAAAAAATGAGGCTACTGATAAAAAAATAGAAGGCTGTGAAGAATATAGTGAAAGTTTCCAAGAAACTAGTGTTGACAAAAGTTCTGTTGGTAGTATTGAAAATCATTCTGAGAAAATTAATGACAGTAAGACATAACGTACTTAAATTAGTTTGAATTTTTCTTAGTTGTGCAAGTATTTTAGCATTAAATGAATGGAATATCTGCTATGATTATCAAGTTATAACGGCCTCCTGAATCAGTAAATAAGTAATCTAATAATGGAATATTTTCTTGATAGTAATAATTGGTTACTATTTTGTATCTGAATATCGTCTTCATTATTATTATTCATTTCAAATCTATCAATATGGTATTTAGAATATCACAATATTCAACTAAATACATAATATAAAAATTGTCAAATCATCGCAGAACTAAGTATGTATGGTTAATTATAACTGATCACTTTTTATCTATATATCTTTTCCCATTCTTGAATGTTTACATAATAAATTATCAATTAACAATGTTCAATTTCAAGCTAGGTGTTCACAACACATTACTAATTTCTTTCAACAATATAGATCTTCATGAAATTGCTTGCAGCTGGTGGTATGTGGAATGAAGAAACATTAAAATAAAAATGAAAAGCACAACTGAAGAATCTCGTAATTACGCAATGTGAAGTGACTCTTAAAACTGTTATCCTGTATATCCAGTCTAATCCTGTGAATATATCTTCCTATAAATTCTTTCTTAGGCCACAATTTCCAAAACAAGTGTTTTTTTTTAGACTTCATCTCCCAGCATAAATGTAAATATCTTCTACAACGCCACGTTTAAAAATTTTGACTGTTTTTATTTGAAGGTTCATTACTGTGCTCCATGCAGTGCTCAAAGGAATGAGGAATTTCCCCTTCTCACAGACCGAGGGTGTTTTTTTTTTTTACATTGCTTAAAAAACTAATCTTTTCCGAGCCATTGCATTAATAATGACTTTACTAAAGAATAACAACGAAAATGCAGACATGTGTAGCTTTTGCTTCTCATTAAGTGTATAATATGTTTTCACTGTCCCATGTACAAGCAACGCAAGAAAAACATAACGATCATAAAACCACTTTTGCCCGCGGCCTGACACGAACCGTGGAACCGCGAGACAACGCACTAGATTCCGGGATCAGCATGGCATCCACGAATCTGAGCCACTTACAGTACCATCCTCTCTGGGTTACCAGAGACAGAAGCTAAGGTAACATCAACTTATAACCAGCCTGGCATTATCTTTCCTCCTTCCTCAAATTTCCTGTTTCTTTCTTGCAATTTCAGATTTCGGAAATAAGGTTATCATGTCATTATATTGAGGATATAAATCAATTATATCATTACTGATCACTAGTAGGAGCAGCATTTTGTTGAATACGGATCCTCGAATTAGTATGTTATTCGGCAATGATGATTTTTTGTTTTCGTAAGAATAACTACTTACATTTTCAATTCTGATTTGCTTGCTAATACCACTGTGTCCAACAGGAACATTAGCTACAAAAACCGCACATTAGTTTGATTTAGGTCCTTTTTTTAAAAAAAAAAAAAAAAACAGCTGTCACTACCCCAATCATCAATCTCCCACCTTTACAATCAGCACTAGAAAAAAACTGGTAAAGTTGAGTGGCACAAATCATAATGGTTAAATTAAATTTATAGGAAACTGGCTTTCAGTTCCTACTGACGCATGATGCGTTGACACTTTCTCTTTTCAGCCAAAACATTAATTTTATGATTATTTTCCAGTGTTCCAATTGACCATGAAACATAAATAAACTTACTTATATGATATGTATTTTGCAACAAGTGAAAAGGATATAAAGAATGAAAAAAAAAAGTTGACAGCACCTGGGCTTGAACCGAGAACCAGCACGTTGACAGCCCAGCGCGTTACCACTCAGACACCTGGACTTACAGAATCTAGTGCCTCATCAATTATATGACCAAAAGAAAAAATATACATATAGATACAACATTCCGTGATTGAATAGTAATCTGTATAAAGAATTGAACTGTTACAAGAGAAGTAATCGGTTAAATGAAAATATTCTAGATGAGACTGGAACATAAATAATTTTTCATTTCACCGATGTGTGTGTCCAGCTATGAGACACTATTTCTTGTATAGGGAAATTGCTACAGCGCTACTACTAGGCAGAACATCGTGGCAACATCGCAGAAAATAAATATGACAACGCTTACCAGGAAATAGTCTTAACTTTCCTACTTCCTTCGGCAAGGAAGAATACCTTTATAACGCATAAATAATACACGTAATAATTTAACACGAGCAGCACATTTGGCAAAAGTTTTGGTTGGTTTCACAATTATCCAACTTACAGCTGGTAATTGAAAATACGGAGGGAATCCTTGTTAATTGCATGAGGGCAATACAAAAAGTAATGTCTCCCAAGCATTCATAGATAAAGAATCAAATTATTTACTGTTTTAGGGGTTGAACAAAAATCTATTTTTCTACATCATTAACATTTCGGAACACGCATTTGTCAGTGCTGTGAATGAATACGCTTCGTCTAAAAAATCGTTTACATTCTGGTCTATTATTCGGGAGAACATAGGTTCGAATCGAAGTTTGGCCATGCAGATTTGTGGTTTCCAAGGTTTCCCCAAATCACTCCATATAAATACCGGAATGGGTTCTTTACAAAGGCATGGCCGAAATCCTTACTACTACTCCCATCCAGCCAATAAAACCTCTATGTCGACGAGGCGTAAAATCATGCCTGCTGTGCTGCCATTGGTCGGCGTGTCAACCGGGCTCCGCCCTGGACTGCTGTGTCCCGGCTCTCTTCTGGGACGAATGTTATTCTGCTGCTGCTTCAGGTCATGGAGGATTGGCTTCCAAGCTTCACTCAAGAAGAGACCGCCATCTCTGTTGATGTTGTTTTTGCTAAGGCAAATTTCCAGCGATTCTCTAATTACGGAATCCCAGAAAAACTGTGTCTGAGCCAATACTTCAGTCTTACTGAAGTTTATGCTGTGGAAATGGCAACGCAGCAGGCAGCCGCTCCGGCTAGCAGGCCACCGGCCGCCGGCCACAGGGTATATAAGGAGCCAGTACCACGAGGCGCACAGGTCACGTAGCAGCTCAACCTGGATTTCTTCATATTCTTCACGTTGTCCCCGGCTATTATTGGACCACACTTTCTACTGGACATCACATTTTGGACTCTCTCTTGGATCTTCTGTTGCTCGTGTTTGGACACCGCCTACTGCCCCTGGACTTCGACTCCCGGCTTGTGGAACTCATCTGCATCATCGGACTACGCCTGCCCACTGACCTCGCTTGCCTGCCTATCGACCTCATCAACCGACGTACTTCGCCTGCCTACGGACTTCTGCTCTCTACCGACCTCGCCTGTCCACGGACTTCTGCTATCTGCCGACCCCGCCCACCCACGGACTTCTGCTCTCTGCCAACCTCGCCTACCTACAGACTCCTGCTCCCTGCCGACCTCGCCTGCCCACGGACTTCGCCTGCCTATGGACTTCTGCACTCCACCAACCTCGCCTGCCTACGGACTTCCGCTCTCTGCCAACCTTGTCTACGGACTTCGCCCGCCTCCAGACCTTCGCTCTCAGCCGACTTCGCCCGCCCACGGACTACGCCTGCCTGCGGACCACAGCTTGCTGCCGACCCCACCTGCCCACGGACCTCGCCCGGACACTCCAAAATACGGTAACACCATGGAACCCGAAACCAACCCAACCATTCTTCCACCCACAGTCACCACTAGTCCCCACCTGTACACCATGGCCACATCACCAATCATGACCACAACCACCACTAGCACCATTACTACCTCTTCAACCATCAGCCCCGCCGCATCCGCTGGCACTCATCAAAACCTCCCTCAGATAGTTCAAAAACCATCACGTAGCACCAGCTACCTCCAGACTGCCAGAAACAAGGCACAACCCTACGGCCCAACCAAAAGTGGCCCATTACCATCATCAAAAAACCCCATATCTACCAATGCAGCTGCTGAAGAAGACATGGATACCACATACTCACCTCCCACTACTTCACAAACAATTAGAACATACCTTCTAAAAGGAACCTTCCCGGAATACACTAACAGCAAAATCCTCACAAAATTTATCAAACGACATATACCAAACATATTTGTTCATCAGCTCGTTCCCACTAAAAATGGGATGATCATAAAAAGTAATGAACCAGATTTTCCCAAACTCATTAAAACCAAAATTGGACTGCCATCTTTTGGCGACCACGCCACACTAACAACCGTCGCCCCACCCCCACCAAAGCAACCAACACCGCCAAAACGACCCCCCACACTCTCTGCCGTCATCCGTGGGGTAGACCCATCAATAACGGAAGAAGAAGTAGTCGCTGAGCTCAATTCAAACAATGAGTTACATGTCAGGAAAGCCCTCTGTATCAAAAACAATCTAGGACCTACCTACATGGTGAGAGTATTCACAGAAGACGTGCCAACCATCGACCAACTACTAAACAACGGAGCCTTAATCTATCATCAAAAATACAGAGTGGCACCGTCCAAAACCCCTTCCCCTCAACCCACTCGATGTGCACGCTGCCTAAAATATAACGACCACCGTACCTCAGATTGCAAAAACACGCCCATCTGTCCGCACTGCAAGGAAAACCACTTCCTAAAAACATGTCCGAACCTACAAAAAACCCCAACCTGCAATACCTGTAATGAAAATCACCCCACCTACTCCTTCAAATGTAAATCAAAACCAGCACCTACAAAAGCCGAACTCACCGTACCCATCCGACCAATAGACCCTCCTACGCCACCCACCAACTCCATACGCCCCCCACCAACAATAGAGGACATCTTAAGATTCATCACTATCACCCTACAAAACTTAAACTCCTTTTCACGTGACCACACACTCTCCCAAATATCAATAGCAGCCAGAGCAGTCTTCGAAATTCATATCAACGCCACCTATTCCCACAATAATGTCCATTTCCAATTTCTCCCATTAGAAACTCTTGTCTAAAGCCCTCCAACTCCCCACCCAACCGATAGCCCAAATATGCCACTTTATCATAACATTTTATTCAATAATATCCGCTCACTACCCACCAACAAAAACCTTCTCCTACACACCCTTACCACACACGACATCCATTGCCTCCTATTAAACGAAACCTTCCTCACACCTCATCACCAGATCCGCATGTCCCCATACCATCTCATCCGATCTGACAATCCTACCCGGGCGGCACGTGGAGGCGTGGCCATTGGATATACTAATCACATCCCCACCCAAATACACCCACCCCTAAATCATCCATCCGAACATGTCATCGTCACCGTATTTCTAAAATCCCTCACTGTCACCTTAGTTACTATTTACATCCAGCCCCGCGTTCCACTACCTATCAACTTTCTCTCCTACATAGACAACCACTACAATTCATATATCATCATGGCCGATATTAACATCCACAGCCGTACCCAACAAGTACTTCATCAACTCCATCACACCCTTGCAGCCATGAGAGGTGATCTCATTAACATCCCATCACCCACACGCCCCGAATCCAATACAACCCCCGACATTGTCATCGCCTCCCCAAACATCCTCACCCGCTCCACCCTTCATGTTCTGGACCCCATTGGCAGCGACCACCTTCCAATCATGCTCACCATCCAATACAACCCCCCAAACATCCCACGTCCACCAAACCAGATACCCCACCGTTACATCCAGAATTATCACAAGGCTAACTGGAATAATTATAGAAAATTCATCAATGACAAAAATGACACAGACAACCCATATATCACCGACACAGACAGCCTACTACAAACTGCAGACTTCCTCGAATGCACCATCACTGACGCCATCGACGCTCATATTCCCCTGACCCCGATCACCCCTCACAAACCATCCCTACCAGCACGAGCCCTCGAACTTCTTCATACTTCACGACAACTATTCCGCACCTATCAACGCACCCATTATCACCAGCTCCTCACCCTTCACCGCCAGCTCCAACGCACAGTTCGCAATTACATTACCGCCCATAAACGCCGCACCTGGAGGGTCACCTGCAACCAGCTAAGCCTACAATACATTCAGAACTCCTCCAAATACTGGTCCACCTTCCGACGTATAACTGGCCTCAAAACCGCACCCACCTACCCCCTTCTACATAACAACCATCCCGTACCGAATGACATCCAAAAAGCAAATCTCTTCGCCGACCAACTCCAGAAAGTCCACACCACACCCAACGACCCCCGTTTTGATTATACAGACTCCACCATAATAGAACAGCGTGCCAATACCTCCTCACCCCCCCTCAGACCCGACTACAACTATATCCATAATGTCAGCCGCACTGGGCTTAAAACCCCCATCACCACTAATGACATCCTTTCCGTCCTTCACACCAAGAAAAATACAGCACCCGGCCCCGATTCCATCACCTACAGACACATCAAGGAAGCACCCCATTCATTTCATCAACTCCTAGCTCTTCTATTCACATATATCCTATACTCTGGTATCTACCCCTCCAAATGGAAAACCTTCAAAATTCTCATGTTCCCCAAACCCAATAAGCCCAAATCAGACCCCACCTCATATCGACCTATCAGCCTCACCTCCGTTTTCAGCAAGATTTTCGAAACAATACTATCCAAAAGAATCCATCAACACCTATCCCAACACTCACTCCTATCCCCAGCCCAGTGCGGCTTCCGCCCGAAATTGTCAACTCAAGATCAACTCCTGAAATTAGTACACCTCCTGACTACCCACCTGAACACCCACCGATCCGCAATCCTCGTCCTACTAGATATCAAAAAAGCATTCGACACAGTATGGCACGCTGGACTCATCTTCAAACTCCAAACCTTCGCCCTACCCATCACCTTCATCCGTACAATAGCCTCCTTCCTCTCACACCGCACCTCCTTTGTAACTATCAACAACTTCCTTTCCCGTACCTTCTCCCCTACCGCAGGTGTCCCCCAGGGATCTGTTCTTTCACCCCTCCTATACATCCTATACATTTCCGACATACCCTTCCCCGCACCACCAACTTACGTCCTCAAATACGCCGACGATACCGCATACTTAGCCATCCATAAATCACTGCAACAATCCCAAAAAGCAATACAAACAGAACTCAACAAATTTGTGCAGTGGTGTAACCGATGGAGATTGATTATTAACCCCAACAAAACGCAAGCAATAATTTTCGGCAAAACAAGCCGAAGATACCGCCTCACGGATTTTCACATCACCATCTACAACCATCCCATACCGCAGCAACCCACAGTGAAATATCTAGGCATAACCCTCGACCGGCACCTAACATGGACACCCCACCTCAACACAATCATAGAAAAAGCAGAAACCCGCCTAAATCTACTCAAATCACTCACTGGCACATCCTGGGGACTCCGCAGCAACATCATCATCAATACCAATAAAGCATTTCCCCGCCCTATTCTCACCTATCGTCACCTCTCATGGATATCCGCCCCCGACCGTTTTTACAATAGACTGCAAATAATAGAACGCCACGCACTCCACATCGCCTACCGCATCCAATTACCATCACCTACCTATCTACTATACAACCTTATAAAATTCCCCCACATCCTCATCCACCTCGAATCGCTCCATATCAAATATGCTATCAATAGTATCCATAACAACAATCCTATAACCTTAAAGCTAATCACCGAACCACCCCATCTCCCCAACTACTACAAACAAATACCTCCCACTCTCCACCTCCTGAACATCCTCATTCTCACCCAAAACATCGACCGACCGCCACCCATATCCGTGCGACAGAAGCGCCCAAAAATATATCCCACACTATAAGCCAATCAGCCTGAAGAACCAACTCCAGAACCGCTCTTAAAAAAAATGTAAAACAACTGTAAATCCAATTATAATGTCTGTTTCTAAGCAAATGCGTATGTAAAAAACAATTGTATATCATGTAACTCACTAGGCTGAAGAGTGCAACAATGTGCTGCCAGCCCGCCTTCCCCACCGGGGAAGGAATGAAATGACAATAAATATATATATAGAGGCGCACACATTCGGTGCCGAACCGTCACGGCAGCTACTTCGCGATGACAGCTCACCAGATGAAGGCATCGGAGGTGACTGCCGAAACGTCGTGTTTAAAAGATCTTATCCGGCAGACGACCCGTGAAGAATTCCTGTCTACCATACGCCGGGAAAAACTTAATTGTCACATCAGATACCTATACGGGGAGGAGATTTTAAAACACCTAAAACAGCTTGAGAAGCTGCGCAAAAAGAAGGCCAGACTTATCAGCACTTTGGCTTTTCTACTGCGCTGTTGGGACAGCGGTGTGTTGCCTCGCTTCGTTAGAGTAACTCACCACATAAACAGCAGTCGTGCTAAGAGGATTTTATATCGGACTGGCATGTCGCTTCTGCGGGAACGGATTCCCTTCATTCGTTATGAGCTTGACCAAAATGCTCGGCTCTTACTTTCAAGCCATCTACACCTTACTTCTCGACTGAATACTGATTCCTGGGACTGGATTGACGCAGCCACCTCGATTCAAGAGAGCATCGAGCAAGAGAAATGTACAGCAAGACATATCTCAAAATATAATCGTCTCCATGGAGCGTGAGAAAACAACAGCCAACCCAAAGCTAACCACACAGTGGATAACCTCACTGGAGCCAAACTTGATGATGCCACTGTCTCAGTGTTGGCGAGGGTGCTGAATTTCGCTGTGGCACCGAGAGCTGTGCCGACGAAGGACATTGTATGTGCAGTAGAAAAAGCTGTTCGGACACTACCAGCAGATGCAGCGGAAGAGATTCGTCATGAAGCTTGCCGCGTTCTGAAGAAGGCCAAACCACCGAAGGCCAACATCACGAGGATATAACGGGAAGCATTACGTGAACTACGCAGTAATAAAGACATTGTCGTCATCCCTGCAGACAAGGGAAACACAACAGTGCTAATGTCAGCTGAAGACACAAAGGTCAGGAGCTTATTGGGCGACGCTTCTTACAGGTCGTTGGAAGCTGATCCTACTGCCAAAGTAGTCACCAAAACGAAAGCACTGCTGAAGAAATCCGGTTTGCCAGAAGAGACCATCAAGAACTTATGTCCTCGGGCAGCCAGGCCGCCAAGGTTATACGGCCTACCGAAAATCCACAAGGATAATGTACCCTTACGACCTATTGTGAGTGCAATTGATGCTCCCACGTATCAACTGGCAAAATACCTCACACGCCAACTTAGACCACTGGTGGGCCACTGCATACACCATGTAAGGAACTCTGCCGAATTTGTAAAGACGATCCAAGGTCTGACTATGTCAGATTCCGACCTCATGGTGAGCTTCGATGTCATCTCTCTGTTCACACGAGTGCCTGTCAAGGAGACTCTAGAACTAATACAATGACATTTCGACCAGGGGATGGCAGACCTGTTCCGGCATGTGCTCACATCTACATACTTCATGTATGGTGGGCAGTTCTACGAACAAACTGACGGCGTAGCCATGGGGTCGCCACGTTCTCCAGTGGTAGCGGACTTATACATGGATGACTTCGAGGAAAGGGCTCTGGAAACTGCTCCACTTAAACCGAAATGTTTCTTCCGCTACGTGGACGACACGTTTGTAGTCTGGCCACATGGTTCCGCGGCACTTGAAGAATTCCTTGAACATCTGAATTCAGTCCATCCAAACATACAATTCACCATGGAGATAGAGAAAGAAGGCATTCTACCGTTCCTGGATATAATGATTAAATGCAAACCAGATGGCACTCTGGCGCACAGTGTTTACAGGAAACCAACGCACACGGACCGCTATCTGGGGGCTACCAACTACCATCACCCAGCCCAGCGAAAAACCGTTTTGACAACACTGGTCCATCGTGCCCGAGCCATCTCGGACAGTGATAGCCTACAAGAGGAACTAAGGCACCTACGGCAGGTCTTCAGAGAAAATGGATACTCAAAGGAGCAAATTGAACTAGCATTTCGCCCCGGAAAACCGAGATTAACATCTGAACAAGAAGAGGCTCCAAAATCCGTCGCAGTGTTACCTTACGCTGGAAATACTTCTGGAAAGATTGGAAGGATTCTAGCTCGATTTGGCATAAGGAGTATCTTCCGTCCACCTGCGAAGACACAAGACATGTTGCGCTCGGTGAAGGACGATCTCGGACTTCGAGTTCCGGGTGTTTACTCGATCCCAGTCGAATGTGGCAAAATATACATTGCCCAGACCATTAGAACCATCGAGGAACGCCGCACCGAACACCAGCGACATCTGCGGTTGCTGCAGTTGGACAAATCCGCACTAGCTGAACACGCTGTGGAAAATTTCCTCAGCATAAACTTCAGTAAGACTGAAGTATTGGCTCAGACGCAGTTTTTCTGGGATTCTGTAATGAGAGAATCGCTGGAAATTCGCCTTAGCACCAACAACATCAACAGAGATGGCGGTCTCTTCTTGAGTGAAGCTTGGAAGCCAATCCTCCATGACCTGAAGCAGCAGCAGAATAACATTTGTCCCAGAAGAGAGCCGGGACACAGCAGTCCAGGGCGGAGCCCGGTTGACGCGCCGACCAATGGCAGCGCAGCAGGCAGCCGCTCCGGCTAGCGGGCCGCCGGCCGCAGGGTGTATAAGGAGTCAGTACCACAAGGCGCACACATTCGGTGCCGAACCGTCGCGGCAGCTACTTCGTGATGACAGCTCACCAGATGAAGGCAGCGGAGGTGACTGCCAAAACGTCGTGTTTAAAAAGATCTTATCCGGCAGAAGACCCGTGAAGAATTCCTGTCTACCATACGCCGGGAAAAACTTAATCGTCACATTATATAGGGAAGCATAAACTTTAGTAAGGTTGTATCTGTGGTCATAATGAAAAATATTATTTTTGTAATATTTAACTTAACTAAAAAAAAATCTTATTTTATATTCTGATATGGAGAATTGCATAATAACTGTGGTGCCGCTAATTTATATAGATACAGCAGTTACCCACAACTTAGTCCCTTTAGAAGTGTGTTGTAGTATAGGAGTTTTCTTTATTGATAATAACAGCATCTGAATTATTATTATCATTCCAAAGTTTCAAGAATCGATCACTCTACAGCGAATGTATCAATGCGAATGTGACAGAAGCTATGATATAAGAATGTAATCATTAGCCAAATTAGAGGTAAGGTTGAAATGCATCCTGAACTAGAATGATAATTGACTCTATTTGTTAGAGCACAAGGCATAATGGATTTAGTTTTATTGTTATTTCTGCGGTGTGGCATAATGATTTAAGATGCCTAATTCATTTTTAGTTCCACTGGTTCCATATTGCTGTCATCACTAACCTAAAGCTCATATGACAATAAACATTGCAAAATCAAGGTTATGAAACTTATTTAATAGAAATAACAGTTTATTCCACTGGTCGTGGTTTGAACAGCAGCCAAAATTTGTACACACTTTCGTTGCACAATATTACTGATGAATATTTGCACTTTATAGCCACAAAATATATATTAATTGACTAAAGTACACAGAAATATGGAAAGTTCCACACAAGTCACTGTGGGAAAAAATTTATTGCTACCTGTTGATATTTATGGTAGCTGTTTTTCAGACATATTTTTTCGAGAAAGAAAATTGATTTTCTTATTCATAATGAAATATAAAGAAGAAGTATAGGCTTATTAATGTTCAGCGATAACAGACATATTGTTCTAGAGATAAACTGTCTACCAGAGATAATATATGTCTACGATATTAGTAATCTAATGCATTTTGCATGGTAACTTACCTGTTGCTATGCAAATCAATGCTTATTACATTTATTTCGTGTAATCCATTTATTTTAAGCACTGTAGTCCAGAAAACTGAGTAACAAAAGTAAAAAAAAAAAACTGAATCAAAAGTTTTGCCAGATTTTTGCGAAAGGAGTGCACATCTGAAGTGTATAATGATCGGCATCCCACAAGTTTCCAAATATAAAGGTTATTAATTGCTTGCTCCTTCCCATGGTACATTTAAGTCATTAACTATTTTTCCAGATTTTAACTCACACCATTAGCTCTAAAAACTTGAAAACCACATCCAAATTGTTGCAGTACTTATTGCGCGATGCCCGTTCCTGTAAAGAGATGCACGTAGCTTGCTTACAGACTTATAATAGTATAGATATAAAATTTTCTTTTATAATTAGAATGTTAAATTCAGGGCTGGATTAAGACAGTGGGGGGCCCATAGCTAACATGAAAAAAGGGCCCTTAGGTTCACCGTCCAGGGCAGTAGTAGAGCTAAAAAAAAAAAATAAATAAAAAAAAAAAATAAAAAAGAAATGGAGAATATCTTAGATGCAGGGCCACCTCTCGAAGGCATTTGTTAACTCCTACTACATGGTAATCCAGTACTGGTTAAATTCCTCCCCCATTTACTATTCTGATTTACAAATGTTAAGTTCTAAGAGAACAAGGAAATGCAGCAGTAGAGGGGAGAAAATGGGTGCAGATGGTGCTGCACAATGCTAATGTCATTAATCCAAGATGGCTGCATAATGTAAAGTACTGTATTCCTATACTGTCAGTGTTTATACTGATTTCCAAGAGAACTGGAGAAATGCGACAGTAAGAGGAAAATTTAGAAATAAAAGCCTGATTGAAGGGGTTGTGGTGTGCACAGAACGAACTGTGTAAATTGAAATCAATGAGTCGAAACAGCATTGTAAAGCTTAGTAGAGTTGGATGTCCTCACTGTGAACCTTCCAAGTGAATTCTCAGAAAACAAGAGCACCAGAGTGAAGGAAATCGAAAGCTAGTAAGCTGTAAGCAATGGAAGAAATTGGCAAGAAAAACTAATGCTAAATCATAAAATGTCAAGAGAAGGAATATGAAAATACTGTGTAAATAACATTGATGTGTTAAAATCATAACGAGATATAATTTATAAACTGTACATAGTAAGAGTAGAAATAAATTATGTACACCTATGGGTAACGAATGTGGAATTAATCAAAAATTAGTCTAAATGACAAGCTGTATAAAATGTTAAGTGATTTATAAGATTGGTAGAAATTAACTTAGATAGATTTTAAGTTAAAAAGAGGGTACAGAAATGTATATATCAGCCAACATAAATCTGTGGAAATTTAGGAAACATGTACATGTGTAGCTTATGTATATGGTTAATTTAATTATCATGAGGAGAAATTTGCATTATTTCAATGGAACAAGTAGGGGCATATTGGCTGCATGAAGTAAGAATGTAAACAGATTACTTATTTCAAGCCACAAATGTTAACACCTGTTGTAACTTGGGTACGCATCTTAACATGACAGTCTAGTATTATGAATAAAATTTTCTCGGGTAGCTAGCCGAGTTAGTCCATCGTTTGACCACGATGTTTCGGCGGTCACAATCTCTGCCGCCATTGTCAAGTGACTGTCATTGTCATTGTCAAGTGACAATGGCAGCAGAGATTGTGACCGCCGAAACGTCGTGGTCAAACGATGGACTAACTCGGCTAGCTATCCGAGAAAATTTTATTCATTTACAACGCCGAGAAAATCTCCAGTCTTACATAGTCTAGTATTATGTCATGAAATTGATGTCAGAAGTTGGCAAAACTTGTGTTTACGCTCCTCTGTATTAAACACAAGGTGGAGTTTGTGTAGTCACACGAACGTAGTAATGTAATGGTGTAAACTGTAAAGCAAGCAATTATATTAAGAAAAAATAATGGTAGCTGTAGCTTAGTTGCATATTTGTTTTTAACAACAATTGGAATTAATATATTGTGCTGTGGGAGCAATATCAGTAATGATCGCATAATAATTTGTGTGTTGTGCTATTAGTATGTAAGAATTATGTTTTGTAGTGAATGAGGGGCATTAAAATGTTTAAGTAACACTACAAATAGTAACTGGCGTTAGTGAATCCATAATTACTAAGCAAAAGCAGTTCACTTAAATAATTATGCATACAACACGAGATAATTGAACGTATGTACACAAATTTAATTGAACAATCGCGCATATAAACAAAACAAGATTAAAAATAAATTAAATTTCGTTGGCATGTTCTTGAAATTGTAGGTACTATTGTTTAAGTAGCGATTTCTTTGCATTTACTGAAGCAAATACTAATTGAGTGTCGTAAATCGTGAACCCTATATTTAATTTAATTTAATTGCAATGGAGCAGAGGCTCCGGTGGCAATTTCCCTACACACCCATCTTCCCCCTATCCTGCACCTACCTACATTTGCCCTCTACAAATTTTATCTTTAAATTCTTTCAAAGTTTTCGGTAAATTATTCATCATTTCTCTTGGTAACTCATTCCAATCCCTGACACCCTTACCTAAAAAAGATTAAATACGGTATTGCTTGAAGGATGATTCTTGTATTTTTTCAACAAGTGCTTGGATCTTGCAACTTAGCAATGACCATATTTGTTGGAAGTTATACTCAATGAAGCTGTTAAGACATGGAAGTGCGCAAATGAGTTGGATAGTTGTATCAATCACGTATTTGTCCGCTGTAAATGAATAAAAACTGAGCAGCAGTCATATTCAGAATGTCAGCCTATTCACAAAGTGTTACTAATATCTGTTACATTGTAGAATTTCATATGATCGACTTCATAACATTGATAAAAACCAATATGGCTACTTTGTGGAAAAAGTGTGATAAAGAGTTGTAAAGATTGTTGCAACAGTATGAATTGATATCAACAGTGGGGGGGGGGGGGGGGGGAACTACTAAAGTAAAAAAAAAAAAAAAAAAAAAAAAAAAAAAAAAAAAAAAAAAAAAAAAAAAAAAAAAAAGGTTTACTGTCATGCATTTGCAATTATTGTAATTCTATTAAACAGATGGTGTCTAGAATTCATATGAGTTTTGTCAGAAGTAATCAATTGACTGGTTCAGATAAGTATCAATTGGTATTTTGAGGAATAGGTAGACCTATAATTGGAAGTAGAATTATAACCCCTGAAAATGTAATAGAATCTTAATGAGAAATTATAATTAATTCTACACTTGTGGCAAAGTAATGAAAAATATAACTTATTGTGCAGTACAAGAATTATTTAGGTGCATTAGCAATTACTGTGTTTTTGATCATAGCAAGGCACTATACGGATGTGTCGGTAAATGCGAAATTGTAGACGTTGTAATAATCTTTTCAAGAATGTTGCATATTGGTACGTGGTAGTCAGCTGAAGTCAACCTAGCCAACATCAGCGGGACTAACCTCATGTCACTGGCACACGGAAGTAGACACACCACGTCAGCGGTTGCATGTAAACATACAGGCACGATAGCAATCAGCCTTTCCATGCAAGCACACTGTGCTATCTTTTCTATTAAGTAGTAAAAAAATTTATGTATTGTGCTTTGAAACATTATTGTTTGTAACCAACTGTGAAAGCGACTCTGTGTAAATTAAATGTGTAAGTTTTTCAGAGTCGCCAAATATCAGAGCATCCAGAAGGGGGGATGTGCCACTCTTCTGGACTACAAAAATGCTATGGCAGTGGAATACTTTGATCAACCGCCGAAAGTATAGTGGCATGTTGAACGACAAATTCTAAAAAAATTATTTATTGTCTATGATTGTATCAATTTGTAATTATGTAACATATAATTCAATGTCTTGTGCAATGTCCTGATGAAGGGAAACAAAAAGGGATCGAGAGAACAACATACAGCCATATGCACAAACAGCAAAATGTACAGCCAGAGTAGTTATGCAGATGTTAATGCACCTCAAAACAATTGTTACACACTGTTGTAACATCATGACATTTTGTATTGAACTGAACTGTATTTGTATTCAAATGTATCCCATAATTTCATTTTGTGACATCAATGTATGGACGAACCTTGTAGAATTTTGAAAAGCAAATTGTAAGACAACATGCCAACCAATTTTTTGTATTCATGTAAAGAGATATTGTTTGTAATCATACTGGCCCTCGTAATATTAGAATCAAGTTGAAATTGTAAAGGCCTGGCATGTGGTATTTTGCGATTTAGTTTTGGGTAAAAAGAATTGCTTTCAAGTTAGCCTGTGATTCTTTTTATCATTAAGAGTGGGCATGTCATGTGCCATGCTTGGATCTCTAGCGATATCAGTGAGGCAACGATGAGGCATTAGTGGGTCACATCAGCAATATAATGGAAGCCATGTAGCCAGTGGTCAAACTTGGTCAGTCGAACGCGGTCGTCCGTCCTCGTACAGAAGTTATCGCCGAGCCTGCCCGGGCCCAAACACCGGACTTGGAAGTCTCTCCACTGCCTCCACCCTCTGCTCTACGATAAACCTTTAGCCAAGACTCTATGCATCTTCATTAGTGTTCCATTCTATACAAGAGTTGTAAATATACTGCTGTATCCTTAGTCACTGTTTCATTTGTAACAGTAATAGAAGCTTGCACTCCCACAATAAAGACCATAACAGTTATTAGCTCCCGCCAAGTAGTCAAACTACTTGGCTGAATGCTCCCATAAGTGCCTATCCTTTGTCCTAAACCACTCGGGAGACAATAGATATTCCTTATAACCATTGGAAGTTAGCTAGGCACTTCTGGTATAGTCTGTGGTTGTGTCTCCGTAAATTCTACGAGAACAGGAACGTGACAGTCCTCTATACCTACCTCATAAATAATGAATTTTTCCCGAGGAAATACATTTATCATGTAAATTACATGTTTCACAGATAGGTAGCAACACATTCACATGGTCCCACCAAAACTACAGCATACATAACAAATCAGTAGTGGATGGATTTTTTTTTTTTTTTTTTTTTTTTTTTGTAACTGCTTTACGTCTCTTTTTAACATCGAGGTCTTTGGAGACGGGAAAGGATGGGGGGCAAGGATGGGGGCAAGGAATGGGAAGGAATTCGGCCATGGCCTTTTGAAGGAAGCATCCCGGCATTTGCCTGGAGTGATTTGGGGAAACCATGGAAAACCCAAATCTGGATGCCCGGACGGGGATTCAAACCGCCGTCCTCCCGAATGCGAGGCGAGAACGCTGACCGTTACACCGCCCCGCTCGGTGGTAGTGGATGGAACCTTCCTTTGAAACAGGGTTGTAACAGAGCTCTGACTCTGCATTCACAAGTGTGGAATTTCAACATGAAATCCTACCTCCACTTCTGTCTCTGCAATTTTTCAAAGTAGAGGCATAATGGAGGTTTTGTTTACATTGCAATGTACATGTTACATACCTCATTCTTTTATCTTTATACAAAATTTTGTCTGTCGTTCCTTAGCTACCAACACCAAGGTTTTTTTTTTTTTTTTTTTTTTGTTATGGCCCTGCAATAAGAGTAACAATGAACTAATAAATGTTATTACTTAAACAACAAATTTACCAGTTTGAACTTGCACGTAATGTAGCCTAGTTATCATCCAAATTGTAGGATCTTACTATATGGTTACCATTAGGTGTGCTCACTTATTCATGCTACCACAAAGGATCCAATGAGATGTTCTAACAGGTGCTCTATCTCTTTCTCACGGCACATGAAATTCCTCATTCCACACTTGAAGGACAATTCCTCCAATCACGATCTAACACTAGTATTTGGATGGGAGGGACCCATGTCGGTTGGACTAGGAGCCCAACAATATCCAACACATCCTACATGTATTCTTCCAGCCCCATTCACTGCCCAACTAGAGTCACACATCAGAATATTGGACCATTGTAAGTCCTAAAAGTTGAACTGTTAATAGGCTGCAAGGCCAATTGAAAGGCGAGTGGCATGCTAATGTGTCATGGTGTTGCCTTATACTTGTCGCTTGAATTATTTGAGCCACAAATTCCACATGGTTCATATGACAAAGATTGTTATGCTGGTGCATGCGTAATTAGGTAAATAATTTAATTCACTTGTTGTAAGCTACCTTAGAATTTTGCAAATTCTAGCAACAAAGTTTGTTTACAGTAGAATGGGCATAAGTGAAGCACCCCATACTGCAGCCTTACAGGCAATTATGTGGCCAACTGAAGTAGTAATGTTAACTGAACAGTCAATACAGAGAATAAACCAACTTTAAATAGTAAACAGCTGTATCAGAGTATAATCCATCACAGTAAATGCAATATTTTGTTACGGTATAATTTCACTATAACACAACACTTTTCTTCACTCTGAGAGTTTTTCAGGATAGTAAAAAGACTAAAAATCTTGTAGCTAGAGAATCCTATTGAGTATATTAAAAGTTAAATGCTGGTATAAAAATTTATCACATAATTTTCCACTTTAAAATTAGAAAATTCAGATGTTAGGAAAGATCTAGGAAATCAACTTGTAGGAAGAAAGTAACATTTCTGCTGAAACATAATCATTTCTGCTGAAACAACATACTAAAATTTTGGAAAGCTTAGCATAGTCTAAAGATTGTTTTTTTTTAATATAAAATGGTAAAGGCAGACACATTCTTAGAGAAAAGTTAAACATATACATAAAATCAAGGAAAGGAATTTTATTCAAAATAAAGTTTAATCAAATACAAAGAATTTCTAATAAGTTTCATTTGAATTCGTGAAGTTATTGGATTGAGATAAAAGAAAATAAATTTTGGTGCCACTGGACTAATATTTACAAAAATTCATAGTAAATCGAAAAAAGTAGTTAGAGACATCAAATTTGCACAATAATCATTTTTGATTTTGTTGAATTGATTAAAGTCACTTTCTGAGCGATAACTTTAAGAACTTGGGAAATAGTAATTATCTGAATTCTATTCTTGGTTTACAAATTTTATTTCACCCTCTTAAAAATAGTAAGCATGCCTTGAGAAATATCAAATAAAAGAGCAACCCATTAGGAGTAAAATAAAAGTTGTTTCAGTTTCATAACTGCAAAATGATAAAAGTTATTAACTAGTCTTGGGGATTGCATAAAATAATTTTTTTACGGCTAAACTATTAAAGCTACATTTTTTTTTTTTTTTTTTTAATAAGGATAAGAATTAATGCTTTTTTGAGGATCTATCTTCTCTCAAAATTTCAGAGCGATAGGAACATCTTAAGTCATCAAGGTCAAGAAATCTGATGAAGTCTCAAGCTTGGGAACTGATATCTGATCGGTTAATCAGATGATTCTCGTGGGAAAGTCTTTTGGTTCTCATGGACGTTTCTATAAATAGCAGCACAAATTTTTTCTCCCCCCAGTCTTCAAGATTCAGTTAGAGCATACCGTGCATTTCTGTCATGCAAATTAGATGGGGAGTGGGGCGGATGCTGATCTTCGGCAAGCATGTGTAACTTTGATGCAAGCGTGTGGTGAAAATAGAACACCTCATGTAGCTATAAATTCAGCTAGTGCTTGTGAGGTTGGTGTGTCTCAAATGTGTTAATCGATTCTGCAGATAAAATTCTTTGGAAAAGTTTCTCGAAGCCAATTTAGTTTTATAAGATTGTTCCAGATTTGAAGAATATAGTGTCTATCTACCAGTATATCCCTGTGACTTTTATTATCTATTACACTTCCTTAGTTTGGCAACCAAGTTAATGTAACAAAGCATGAACTAAAACCATCCTAGGCACAATCACGGTTAAAACTATGGCAGTAGGTTTTGTACCAAACCCAGTGCAGCTTACAGTCTTACATTGTGAAATCATCCTATATTTCTTTGTTGTTGAAAAATAAGAAAAAATAAATATTATGGCAATATTATATAGAAATAGATTATACTTATACAAAATGTAGAATTTGTGATAAACATAAAAACAATCTAAGAAAATTATCATTTTTGATAATATATTAATTTCTAAATAATTATGAATTTATTTTTCTACCTCTGCTTCCATTAAATATCCACTTCTACTAAACCTCAGATTTTGCTAAATCTCAATTATAACTATACTTTGAAAATAAGAACAGTCTTTGGAAGAGGATGTGCTGAATGACCCATGAAAGTGGAAACAAATAAAATGATGATGATGAATAGGAGGTGGCAATAATTGAATTTTGTTTGATTTATTTGTGGTGTGGGGTCACATTCCATGTTACCCCAGCCAAGAGCCTGGCATCTTTTACCCTCTCCAATGAGTGAAGGACTTCCAAACCACTTACTATCACCTGCCTAATACATCCTGTGCAACAGAGTTTACTATCAAATGACATGCCAAAATATTTACAGTTTATGGTATCATGTGGTTATGGAAGTATTACTTGATATGCAGCAGATGTTTTCATGATATTAACATTAAAAAAAAAACACTTTTCTTGAATTGCCAGGTTGCTAAAAATCCCTCCAAACGCCCTCTATTTCACATGGTCATGCTAAGTCACTGATACTGATTTTTTCCATCTAGATCGATCACTGAGTCGGGAGTTTATCCACTGTTCTATCATATTGCACAAACACCCAACAATATCTGCATTCCAATCACCTCCATACTGTATGCACCAAAGATTCCCTGCAATGAAGTCTTGGTATTAATGGTTGATTCAAATGTAACAGTACTATTTTTGAGAATGCCAATGTCCTGATTTTCAAATGTTGTAAACTGCCATATCAACATATCCATATCAAAAAATTCATAAACTGCAGTTCTTAACAATCTCTATCTTCCTTTGTATGTAGTTTAGTTTTATAACTATGACCTATATTTCAGCTCAGTTGCCGTGGATATGGTTTTTTCTACTTCAACCAGGGGTGTAGCTATCGGAGGGCTAGGCTCAGGGGGTCTTCAAGTACAGCTCAGGCACAAGAGCAGCTCAGGGAGCCCCTTCCAGCAGCAAACCTCATGAGCCTTAGTAGAGCTATAAAATTTTTTTTTTTTTCACCGGGGCCACTGACTTTGATCCCTGATTAGATAAAGTTTCCTTCCATCTAAGGGTATAGTGTATTACAGCTATGTAGCCATCTCCTACAGAATGAATGACATTTCCCCAAAGTTTAATCGAAATTTTTAATATTTTTTTTTAAAAAGTATATCCGTATAGCAATAAAAAAATTATAAGAAATGAAGGAGGATTGCCTGTGAGGAAGAGGAACGAATCTGACTATTGCCTTTCTTAAGACCCATACCATAATATGCTTGCACAAATTTGGTAAACCATGTAAAAAAACAAAATCTGGATAGATAGACTATGGATTCAACCCATGTCCTCCCAAATTCCAGGATTGATCATTCATCCATCCATCAGCCTTGGTAAAAAAATTTGTTATGACAATTACCCTTGTTATTGATTTACGTTTATCTAAGATTTTGACCCTGCATCAAAATATATGGAACAGTTTTATATAACAGACAACAAATATTTAACAGTAAATCTTACAAATAAGAAACAGGAGCTAAAATGTTTTTGTTTTTATTTATTAGGAAAACTAATAATTAGAAAACTGTAACTGAAGAGAGAATCTTAATATTGGTTTCAACAAAAATATGATTGCATTTTTCAATAACTATTTTCAGTTAATATTGTCAAGTATCCAGTCTAGGAAACCTTCAACTCTAGTGTAAACACTTGAATCTGGTCCACAGACTGGTCTAGATCGAAATGAAACAATTCCTATTTCATACACAACTACAGATGTTCCTTCAGCTGACAGTCTCATTAGAGGTCCCCCGCTATCACCTTTACAAGCATCAGTTCCCAGCCCCCCAGCACACATCTGTGTTGTGGTAGACAGAGGTTGCACTTCCTCTGCCTGCAACAGGCTGCATTCTTCAGTAGCTGTCAATGTCACAGTCGCAAACTGGAGAACTGTGCTACCATTTCTGTCATCTGGGAAAAAAAAAAAAAAAAAACACAAAATATTGCCATGAAAGATGTTAATTTATCTTAATGAATGTGTTAGTAATTCAGTGGCCAAAATTTAAGATGACTATAGGTACACCAATAATAAAGGCACATATTTTAGAACTGAAAAGATCAGTACATACGAGAGGGGGCATTTTATTTTTGCTTAGCGCTTTATGTCTTGAAGTTTTGGTATTTGGAGGCAGGGAAAGATTTTGGAAGTTTTAGTATTTGGAGGCAGGGAAAGATGGGGGCAGGGAAAAGGATTATGGCCTTGGCCTTCTAAAGGATGTATACACATATTCCCTTGAAGTGATTTTAAGAAACTGTAGTAACTGAACGGCAAATCACCACGGCCGAAGTTTGGATTTTGATCAACCACTCCTCGATTACCTTTCAAAGATATGTGACCATAAGATCAGAGCAATTACTTTCTGCCCACACTTATTGCTAGTAATGAGCAGGAATCAGCGATGTAAATGAAAACATGTAGTTGAAAGAATGGATTGACTTTAATAGCTTCAATAAAAATAGGCACATAAAAATACACTTGCAAAATACTGCATAAACTAGCTCTCATAAAAGGCATCTCTTACTAATAAAATCCTGCCACTCGGGATATTCTTTCTCAGCCAGCCAGAGGGTATAACTTGCATTAGCCATTACCTAATAAAATCTGCATGCCGTATGGCGATGTGGTCCATCCTTTGAATTGGTGAATCGACTGCTCCTGGAGGCTGCTCCAGACTGCACTCTCCAGAGTAGAAACATGGTGTGGAGAAGTCATGTGACCTAGTCCTATTCATCTAAAAACCCTTGCTAAGGGCTTTCTTGGCTAACATGGTAGGGGGTCTGCTTCCCACGGGAAGTGACTTTGCCCAACCTTGAGCTCTGCTTCGTTGGGTGGAATTCCATTACATAGCTGCAGCTTGAGAAAAATTATCCCGAGCGAAAGTTAGAATATATTATAGCTAAAACCTCTCAATATACTACACTTCCCCCCTTGGGGAAGAGTCGAGCCCGGGGCTTTAGCCTAGGGGAGACTCTTACCTGGTAGTCTGCAAAATCTGGACTCAAATGCTTAAACAAAATACACAATAAATGTTGATTAAATAAAAGTGCCTTGAAATGATTAGATATCTGACTTAACACTATCTTCTATTTATTATTATATTCAGCTTCTAGGATAACATTTTCTAAAACTACTTAATTTGTCTTAAATTGTCTACACCAATGGATTTGATCAAATGTTTGCACATTTCTAATTCTACTTGCTGTAATCTTTATCATTTTATAACTACTACATTGCATTCAACCTTAATTCTACTTAAGCACATTATACATATAAATCTCTTCTTTCTTTTCAAAAATAAAACATAATTGAAATAATACATATATAAACTTATCAAAATTTCTTTTATCTCCGATCATGGCGAGATATAACAGATACTTGATCCTGATCTGGATCGAAAGATTGTCTGTGTCCAACAGCAGAATGAGGTCTCTCAAATACTACAATATCCTCATCATTGAGTTCATTGTTAATGTCTCGGTTAACGTGAATAGGTCTTCTTCCTCTTGTACGAGATAATTCAGTACCAGTAGAGTGGTTTACAATAATGGTTTTCACACAAATCTGATTACAACATTCACCTGCAGTATTACGCCAAAAATACTTAAAACAATTCCTTAGACAGCTACAATGTTTACATAGGCAAAATATGATGATGCAAAAAATAAGAACTACACATTCATACGATAAGATCGAATACTAAGACAATGAATAATTTGTAAAAGCGTTTGTCTCTTGTTCTCCAAATTCATCTTGGAGCTGGTCAATTTTTACTCCTACAATTTTCAAATCACCAAGATTCTTAACAATGTTTTCCATAGGTAAATTCAATTTTAATTCTGAAATATTACGTTTCTCTTTGTTTATGATACAACAATCGACTTCTAGATTCAAATCAGGTGTAATAAATATCTGGACTGGTAACATTCGCTCTTATCGTTTGCTATGATTCAATCAAAATATTCGCTCCATAACCACGACATTTTTGCAAGAATTTTAATTTGCCTGTTCCTTTGAAAATGGTATCCGTGGGCTGATTCTCACCACATAATATAGTCATACCTTCGTCTTTAGGTGCAACAAATAACTACTCGTTGTTGTTTAATTTAGTAAACAAACTTTCATTTAAAGAGACTATTTTCTGGTACAATCACTCGGGATTGATCTTACTGGCTGTAACAATTTTACCTCACACCGAGCATCTTCATAGGAAGCAGACATTACAAAGTTTTGTTTACAAATACTAAGATCAGATGTTAACTGTTTACATTCAAGTTCGTCATGATTTACTTTAGCATACAATCTGTGAGACTCATCAATAATTAAAGTATCTTTTTCTGGCAGGATGAACAAATAATTATAATTATTGACAATGGCTATAGGCAATGGAAGAATTCTGTAAATATTAAATTGATTGTTGTTCGAAAGAGGAATGTTGAGAACATATGTCAAAATATTTTGCGATAAGAAGACGTTCAAACTGATCATTTTTAATAGAAGATAACCGTTTTCCTTGGAAAGTGGAACTGGGAATCGTTTGTCTTTAATATCATCTCTTATTAACGTTAGGTAACTGACAACTTGGGATGGATTAATGATAAGGGGTTGTAGAATTCCATACTGAGCGTTTACAATAGTAATCTCAGCTATCATTATTAACTTGTACTCAAATATACGGATACATTTCCTAATGGAGTGATCTCTGGGATTTGAATTTTTTTATGCCTAATATGGTATTGCTGTCATCCCCGAAAACAAAATGTTTACGTGAGTAATGTTTCTTAATCTGCCCAATTAAATTGTGCGACTGTTTAAATTTGTTAATATGCGAAATTGGTCCTTGAGACATCTCATTACATTCGTGGGTTGTTACATTTAGTTCAATTAATTTGTTTTTGCAAAAAGCGATTGATTGAAATGCATAATTTTCTAAGTTTTCAGAAGCGTCATCTAATTCATTCAGATTCACATATGTAGCCACCCTCCAGTTCAAAGAATAAATTTGTGCACCGGTTATATGGTCAAAATATAAGCCTGGACTGGAACTGAACTTTTCGATCATAAAATCTTGTGTAGCTACTCTGGCGTGAATTACTAACAGAAAATCGTACAATAGTTCCATCTGAAAAGCAAAATAAAAGTTTAGTTGCATGTCCTGTTGCAATCTGTAAAAGAAAGTGTGTAACTTGAATTATAAATGCAAAAGTGTACGTCGTAATATCACAATCGACTGTTCTTCACTGCGAGTTAAATGCCTGACGCGTGTGGGTGCCTTTAAAGACCTCGCTATGAGGTGGGCTCGCCTCGGTGCGCTATCAGCGCGTGGGCGAGGGCGAGTGGCCTTGCATCCCGGCGTAGCGAGATAACTGGTGGCCGGCCAGTTTGGAACAGTGGCTTGCTTATCAGCGTGCGTGGGAGACCACGCGGTCACTACACGTGCTATCCCATGCGGCTCTGTGTTTACAAAACATACGACCACGTGCGTTGTGTTTACATGTTTCTAATGAGGTTTACTCCATTTCATATCCATTTTAAATGTACTGTAACTTAATTTACTGCATTTTTAAGGTGTGTTCCCACTACTGGCTGAATTATTTCGTAATTTATTCAATGATATGGCTTTAATCTATTGGCATGAACTGTGAGTCGTTTATATTTGCCCAGTTGGATAGTTACACTTATGCCTCGTTTTCCAATCACAACAAAAGGTCTGTCGCATTTCATGTCACACTTCATGTCGTATTTCTTGTGTTCGGTCGTATTTATCTTTTTATGAAGATTGTTGTTCTACTTTATATTGCTTTTCTTCCGATGTCACCTTTCATTTGTAGTTCGTGCCGATTTGATTTACTTTATTAACTTTTATTTAAATAATGAGTAACTTGTCTGACGATTAATTAACATTTATTTAAGTTCAATCATATGCTTTAACTCCGAAGATTGCAGGTTCTTTTATCAATAACTTCACGTTCCAACTCGTGTCTATGCTCTCACGCTAGCTCTCGTTGATAGCCAACTGTTACCATAGCAACCTCTTACTGACAGAGAGTAATCTATAAACCCTTGTTCTTCGTTCTGCCACAGGTCCTCTATAACCACTGTCAAGCTTCTGAGACCTACCTCTACGAACAGATTCATCTTTTAGCAAAACTTTGCTTCCAATTTCAAATTCTCGTGGATTTTGTGTCTTATCGTAATATTCTTTGTTTTTCTCTTTCAGTCCCTGATTGATCTCACTAGCCTGTTTGTGTAGTGTTTGTAGGATAGCTTTTAGCTCATCTGTGTACTCATCATATGAATAGTGAACTTCCTTTGGATCACTTTGTAATACCCCTGGTATATTTGGTATTCTGCCGAACATTAGCTCGTGTGGCGTGTACCCTGTTGCACTGTGAATACTAGTTTTATATACAAATACAAAATAAGGTAACCACTCGTCCCTTGTGCTTTGATTCTTGTCAATATAATGCCTCAAGTACTCTGCAAGACTACGGTGTGCTCTTTCAACGAAGTTCGATTGTGGGCGATACGCCAATGTCTGGATTTTATTGAACTTTAGTAATTTACATACTTTCTGCATTGTTTTGCTGACAAAGCATGATCCATTATCACTAAGTAAAATCGATGGAACGCCGTAGCGTAGAATTACTTCTAAGACTAATGCTCGAGCCACTGTATCGGAATCTTGTCTGGCTATCGGAATTGCAGTTATAAATTTGGTCAATTCGTCCTGGAATATCAACACATAGTTGTTCCCATTGTTGCTCACCGGCATTGGGCCAACAATATCCGTTGCACAACGTTCGAATACATGCTCAGGTATCTTTGTAAGCTCTAATGGCATACGGGTATGTGGTACTAAGTGTTTGTTCCTCTGGCAACTATCACACTGTTTGACATAATTTTCTATATCTTTTCTATATCTATCCCTGGCCACTGAACATATCTCTTAATTCGCTCATATGTCTTATTTACACCCAGATGTCCAGAGATGGGGCTGTCATGGTATTCTTTAAGTGTGGCTAGTTTTTCTTCCTCATTTAGTGTTGGAAATAACTCCTCATTTTTCTGGATTTGTGCATGTACTGTGGATGTAAGTGTTTCTTTTTCTGTTTGCATTGTTTCATATGTGACAGTGTATGGTTGGGTGGATTCTTGTACTTCCCTTACTTCCCTAATTCTACTAAGTGCATCTGCAACTGCATTTGATTTTCCCTTACGATAAACAATTGTGTAATTGTATTCTTCAAGTTTTAAGCGAAATCTTAGTAATCTAGAAGATGTGTCTTTAACAAAAAATGCAGGTAATGGGGAGGTGGTCAGTATAGACATTGAAATGTCTTCCAAAGACGTAAGGTCTGATTTGCTTTACCGCCTACGTAACCGCGAGCGCCTCTTTCTCAGATGTGGAATAATGAGTTTCTGCTTTATTTAAAGTTTTGGAAATATAGGCGACTGGTCTATCTGAGCCTAACTGCCCCTGCAAAAGTACTCCCGAAATGGCATACTGAGACGCGTCTGTGCTAATAATGTATGGAAGATTTTCGTCTGGGTACGCTAGAACAGGTGCTGAGATCAATTTTTCCTTGAGAGTTTGGAAAGCATTCTCAGTTTTTGGACTCCAATCAAATGGAACATTTTGCTTTAATAATTCATATGATGGTTTAGCTATCTTACTAAAGTTCTCTATGAAACGACGATAATAACCTGCAAATCCAAGGAATGTTTTCAATTGTTTTGTTGTCTGTGGAGTTGGATAATTTTTTACTTTTTCAATTTTCTGTGGGTCTGGGTAAACTCCATGTTCTGTCAACTTGTGCCCCAGATAGGTGACCTCTTTTTGTAAGAAGTTACACTTGTTTGGCTGAAGGCGAAGTGTGTGTGTTCTTAATCTGTCAAAAATGTCTCTTAACCTCTCATTGTGTGATTCCAAGTTTGGACCAAAACAGATTACATCATCCAGGTACACGAAACATCGATCACCCTGTAGACCACTCATAACGACGGTCATAAGATACTGAAGACTTGCGGGTAAGGAGGCAAGCCCCATAGCCATCTTTCGGAACATAAAATGGCCTTGACCTGCACTGAATGCAGTTAACGGTTGATCCGATTCTTTAATCAAAATTTGGTGATACCCCTGAGCTAAGTCTAAGGTAGAAAAGTATTTTGCCTTCCCCAATGAATCTAAGATTTTTGAAATTAGTGGAAGCGGAAAAATAGATCCTACAGTAATTTCATTTAAATTGCGAAAGTCTACCACAATTCTGTATTGTTGTTGACCGCTGGCATCAGGTTTCTTAGGTAGGACAAATATTGGGAAATTCCACTCGCTAGTTGATGGAACAATGATCTCATTCTCAAGCATTTGATCAATTTCTTTCTGTAAAATGGGTTTAATAGGATCTGGAATTCGATACGGTCTATGTTTGATGACTGTACCCTGTACTTCTGGCTTTAACTTGATTTCATGGGTGACTGTGTTGGTGTGTGTCAACTTATCTCCTGGGAGGTGAAATATATCATTGTACAATAAACAAATTTCTAGAATGGATCGCTTTTCTTCTTCATTCAAATGATCTAGCCTCAAATTTTCCATTAATAAACTGGTGCGTGACTTCCCTTGTGTTGGTTGCACGTGTTTAGTTGTTTGTTTACCTTCTACAACTCTAATGGCGGATGGGCAGTCAGCTGGTGGATCACGTAACTCTGACATCATATCGCTCTCCGCGCAATATGGCTGCGCCTGTAATGCTCCGCAATAAAATTCAACACTGCCCTCCCTGGTATTTAACATGGATAAAATACAAGTACCATTTTGTACTTTGACCAATGATTCAGGAATGAAAACACCTTGAGTAATTTCTTGTTTGTTTACAATAGCTTCTGCACAATTTCGGCATTGCACCTGAACTCGTAATATGCGTTCTTCTCTTGGCCCTATCTTTACTGTGTAATCCTCGGGAAGACTTGCAAATTCTTTTGTGCCTTTAGAACTGTTGTTCAACTGCTTTAAACTATCATTACTGTGACTTGAATTACTAGCATCTCTCCGATTAGATACTTCTACAGATTGTTGATGTTCCTGTTGTTCATTCTGTATATGTTGTGTAGTGGATTCATTACTGTTTTGAGCATTATTTGTGTTTTCGTTGCTATGCCTATTCTTTCTGTTTACACGTTTTCCTCGTCTTTTGCGAGAGTTTTCGGGTGGTACCTCTGTGTTTATGTTTCCCTTCGATTGAGAACATTTACCTCTTGAGTTGTCTGATCCATTTGAGACTACTCTAGCCCCCTTACTAGGCCCACTAATATTTTCTGATTCTGTCAGTATTGGAATAGAATGACCACTGATACATACAGACATGTTTTCATGGTTAATTATACCTCCCTGTTTGATTAGAAGATGTCCCCCAATTAACGCCTCTTTAACTATATCAACAGACTCTTCAACCACATGAAACTCATGCTTAATGAACACATGATTACTCAGTTTTAGTTGCAAAACAATAGTTCCTTTTGTTCTTACTGTGTGTGACATAATTCCCTTAATACTGAAAGTTTTCTTTGTATCTATTTGAACGTGATTTGCCAATGCATTCTTGTGTATAAGAGACAGCTGTGACCCCGTGTCAAGGAGACAGAATAATTCCCCATTGTTTACTTGCTCACAGGTGATCTTAACAAAATCATTCTCATGTTCACAGACTACGGTATGTATTTTGCCATATTGACGAGTGTAAGAGTGGCTGCCATTTCTCACACTCTTTGCTCGTTTCCCGAACCTTTGTTTGTCTTTTGTGTTGTGTCATTGTTGCGACAATGCGACGCGAAATGCCCGACTTTATTACATTTGTAACAAACTGCCTTCTTTACTCTACAGTCTGCAATCATATGTCCTTTTCTATGGCAATATGCACAAGTGACATAACTAATTCTTCTGAACTGTGTGCGTGCTTTACATGCTACGGCTAGGTGACCTTTTTGTCTGCAGATTTGGCAATCCGGTTGGCTCCTACATTCTTTACTAATATGGCCAGTTCTATTGCAAGAGAAGCATTTTTTCATGGCATTACCCTGTGTTGTGTGTGTATCTGAACGCCCTATAACAGCTTTTTCCTTCTGTGACAGCAATGCACTTTCTTCGACGAGTGCTAATTCAACAGCTACTGGTAAAGTGATAGTGGAACCCCGCGCTCTAATTACTGTCTGTATTCTGTCATTACTTAACCCTTGAATAAACGTAATGCGACTCAGGCGATCAACAAGAGTAAGACTCCCTTTTACATCTTCTTCAGGAATTTCTTTAGCTACTGCATTTCTAAAGTCATGTGACAATTTGTCGATTCTCGCCGCCGATTCAACAATCGGTTCTGCTTTACCCTGACGAGCTGCAAAAAGGTTACAAGCATAGTGATCTAATGAACGCCTCTTCCCATAGTTTTCAATCAAGATATCTTTTACAGAATCCCATGTTTTGGTAAAAGCTCGGACGAGCAATTTCGATCTGGCCTGGCCAGAGATCTTTGACTTTACAAAATGAAGGAGAACATCATGATCTTGCTTAGCAATTAAATTAAATGCAGTTGAAACATTTTCAATGATAGGCTGCAGTTCTTCTTTATCTCCGCTAAACGAATTCGGAATCAATTTTAATGCTTCTGATACTGAGAGCTTTCCCGCACTGCTCTCTTCAACACCTACTTCACTCGTTGCGTTATTCATCGTGAAACACTGCGCACTGCATATTACTCACTGTTCTGCTGGGTTGAAACTGCGAGACTTGAATTCTGGCGCCGCCCGCGCGTGCTGTGGTGGCGTCGTCGTCCTATTGGCTGCTGGCGATGTCACCCCCTCCACTGCTCTCGCACTGGCTGCTGGGACTCGGTCCGTGCTGCCCTCTCTCCGGCGGATCGCGAATTCGGTCTGGATTCTTCTTATCTGCTTGCAGTATCCGGTTTCGGTTCCAACTCGCGCTCCTTGTAGCATCGGTTTGGCCACCATCAAATTTAAAAGTATAGCTATCGAAACTTCTTATCCGAAAGATTGCAGAATTCTTGTGTCAAGAGGAAAATTACAGTTCATATCTTCTTCCCGCTAAAACATACACCAACACAACTTGGCTTTCACTGTTCATTTATACACTGTTCAAACACTCAATTTTATAACCACAGTTCTTATTTGAGACATAAACTTCTTCCTACACACAGTTCAATATAGGAAAACACATTATACAGAACCTATATCGGCTAATGCCTATACTAAGTGAGCCGCGGTACACATTCCGCTGTCTGCGACAATCCGCGCGCAACCATTACTAGCGGGCGACTGAGTTTAGAAAATAATGTAGCTCTCCGCTCCAGAGATACTACTTTGAAGCGGCGGAAGGTAACTGTAATATCACATACAGAAAATTTTGTTCTTTTAGGGCTCTCCATCATTAAAGCCACTAGTGGCCCAATGAAAAACGGGTCAGCCAACATAGCTAAAAACAAGAATGAACTCCTGTCTGATAAACTGCAAGTAGGTCACCCATACATAAAGTAGAGAAAGTAAAATGATAAAATATATGAACATAAAGAGGTCACAAAAAATTAAAAGTCTCCAAACCAGCAAGTTCTGCTTGAATGTGAAAAGGTCAACCAAGCATAACAAACGTTAAAACAAGAACATCTTTGGCTGGCTGTGAAGAGAGAAATCAGTTTTGAAACTGCAATAATAACAAAAAAGAAAGCAATATACAACAAAAACAAAACATTTGAATGTGTGGCTGTTTCTTATCTTAACAACTAAGCTGATCTTCCACAGACTTCTTTGATAATATCTGATAAAACATGGAAATGTAAAACCTTACCCTTGCTGCCACTGTGAATGATTAAAATAGGGAATAGGTCTTCATCTAGGCTGACATCTGCCCTTAATATGGAAAATAAAACACAATCTGTTAAAATGTTGTGTGCTGTTAAAGATACACCACAAGCATCACATTTCAGAATGTGCCTTATGCAGAGGTGAATAAACAGAACCTCATCACTCATCACTAGCAAAAAAGGAGCTGCTCTGTAACTGCATGGTTAATTTGCTCCAACATTACTTATTATACCCCACTTGCAGCCACAGACTTTGTAAAATATACGAGATATTTTGTTTTTGACACTGAGAAAAATTCAGACTTCGGATCTGGAACAAAGTGAGTTCTGACCTTATCGCAGGCTAACTTAGCAGCATTAGTTGCTGCCTTATTCTCTCTCTCTCTCTCCCCCCCCCCCCCAAGTCCCTTCACATCCTGGAAGATATAGTCTGAAGGGTACACATTTCCTAGTGCCTTAGTGCCTGTATGCAGCTGGGGTAGTGACAGCATATGATGTATTTCATGTTGCAACTTCCTCATACGCAGTTGCAACTAACGATGTTGATATAATACTAGGAACCGAGAGCTGGTTGACGCCAGAGGTAGAATCTAGAGAACTATTTGCTTCTCCATTCAATGTTTTTCGGAAAGACAGAACTACCTCAATGGGCGGAGTGTGTTCGTGGCCGTTAATAAAAACATCAATTGCTCCGTAGTAAATGAAACGGAAAATTGTTGCGAGTTAATATGGGTGAAGGTAAAAATTGGCAGAAGTTTAAAGTTCATAATAGGATCATTTTACCGACCTCCGGACTCTGGATTAAATAACGCGGAATATTTTAGACAGTCACTTAATAGTATTTCTCAGAAATTTCAGGGACATACATTGATCATGGGAGGTGATTTTAATATACCCTCTGTTAACTAGGACACATTTATGTTCAGGTCAGGTGGAAGAGATAGGTTAATAATTGAAACGTTCCTGGAATCATTCGCGGAAAATTCTCTTGAACAGATGGTCGAAGAGCCAACGCAGAGCGTCAAAGATTCCTCGTCCATTTTGGATCTTTTTCTTACTAACAATCCGGATATTGTAGATAAAGTTTGTATAGAAGATGGTATAAGTGATCACAAGAAGATTGTGGTAACTTTAAAATCTAGGCTGAATTTGAAGCACGATAAAGACAAACTCGTGTATTGTTTCGATAAGGCAAATGATGCATTTATGGTCGATCATTTGGCGAAAAATTTTGAAACGTACACGCTTAATATAAATGTTGAGGAACTTTGGTTTAATTTAAAAGAAATAATATGGACCGGCTTAAATCAATTTGTTCCCAAGAAGTTTATTAAGGTTAGTAAGAACTTGCCGAGGTTCAATAGGGAAGTGAAACGTTTGCTCAGGAAGCAAAGGCGTTTACATGCGATGGTAAAGAAATCGGGGGACTCATCTGATCGCGCTAAATTAGTCCACTTGCAAGCGGACGTGCGTAAGGCAATGCGTGATGGGTTTAAAGAATTCCAAGCCAGAAATTTATCCGAGGATCTGATTACTAATCCAAAAAAGTTCTGGTATTATGTCTAATTAATAAGAGGCTCTCGTAAGGCCATGCCGTCGTTGATTAATGAAAATGGGGAATTATCAGAAACTAGCGTCGAGAAAGCAGAAATTTTGAATAATTTATTTAAAAAAGCTTTCACGTCAGAAAACTTGGAGGAGATTCCGATATTTTAACAATCGAACCAACAAAATTATGAACGATCTCCTTCTCGATGTCGAAGGAATAACTAAACTGCTTATGAATGTAAATCCCAATAAGGCTCCAGGACCAGACGGTATTCCTACAAGATTGTACTCTAGGTACGCAAAGGAAATTGCGCCGTATTTGATGAAATTATATACCGCCTCCTTGGATCAAGGAAAAATACCAGTCGAATGGAAGACTGCCATCGTAAGTCCAGTGTTCAAAAGTGGGAATGTTAATGATCCTCAAAATTATAGGCCAATCTCGTTAACCTCAATATTTTGCAGGATTTTAGAACACATCATCTATTCAAATGTCATGCAGTTTTTGGATGAAGATGAGCTTTTAAACCCAAATCAACATGGATTCAGAAAAGGCCGATGCAGCGAAACACAACTTGCCCTCTTAATTTACGACTTGAGCCGTATTATAGATGAGCAATCCCAGGTTGATTTAGTTTTATTAGACTTCAAAAAAGCTTTCGACACTGTGCCTCACACTAGGTTACTAAGGAAACTTCGCGGTTACGGTATATCTAGACAAATATGTGATTGGGTTGCAGACTTTTTGAAGGACAGAACACAGTGTGTAGTTCTCGACGGTGAGCGTTCATCACTTGCCGAAGTGAGGTCCGGGGTTCCCCAAGGAAGTGTGATAGGGCCTCTGTTGTTTCTCATATACATTAATGATTTGTGTGACATAATAAGGGGAATGAAAAGATTATTTGCCAATGATGCTATTATTTATCGTGAAATCACAACCCAGGACGACTGCGCTTTGTTACAAGACAATATTATGAAATAATTGCTTGGTGTACAGATTGGCAGTTGGAGTTAAACGCTAAAAAGTGCAACTCATGCGTGTAAGTAAAAAGGTTGACACCATTTAGCTTTGAATATTCAATTAATGGCACTGTCCTTAGAACGGTAGATTCCGCTAAATACCTAGGGGTAACAATTCGTAATAATTTGTCGTGGAATGAGCATATCGAGAATGTAATTGGGAAAGCGAATTGTATGCTTCGATTTCTAGGTCGTAATTTAAAACAATGCACTCCGGAAGTTAAATCGATTGCGTACAAGTCACTAGTGAGGCCTCACTTTGAATATTGTTGCTCTGTATGGGGTCCCCATCAAAAGGGATTAATGGAGGCATTAGAGATGGTCCAAAGAAGAGCCGCCCCATTCGTGACAGGTATATATAGTTGGAGGGAAAGCGTAAATGCCATGTTGAAGGAGTTAGGTTGGGAAGACCTGGAGCACCGAAGGCATTGCTCTCGACGGAAGCTAATTGAAAATTTCTCGAATGACGTATTTCAGAATGACAGCAAACAAATATTGCTACCAGCAACATTCATATCTCAGAATGACCGCGAAAATAAGATAAGAGAAATCAGGGCCAGAACCGATTCATTTCTCTACTCATTTTTTCCATGAGCGATTAGGGAATGGAATAGAATGGATTTTACCGGGCGAGTAAACACAAAATCGGACAGGAGTAGCTTCCGATAAAGCACTCCAGCCATCCTGATCTGGGTTTTCCATGGTTCCCTAAATCACTCCAGGCGAATGCTGGGATGGTTCCTCACAATAGCCCATGGGCGCCACCTGCCACATCCCGAATATACCTTCCAAACCATTACCTTTCCTGATAGGTGCAATGCACCCTCCACCAAACACTTTTAGTGAATCACGGAGTAATTGTAATAGTAATAGTAATAGTAGAGGCGGGGTGTAAGGGTTTGGGAGAGGCTATACTAGTCTTTTCCAACCAAATGTCAACCTCTCCTTCACGTGGTGCACCCTGTTTGCACGGACGAGGCTCTGGTGACTGAAAGATTCCTGGTATAAGGAGTCACCCACTGCTTGCCAACGGCCTCCGAAAGGAGGGCGGAAGAGCGGGGAGTGGTTCAGGGCACCCTCTTGCCCTTGGGGTTGGAAACGGCCCCTAAAGGCGGATGAATCAGAAATGATCAACGGCATGGGGATGAAGAAGGCAACGGGAAACCACTGCATTAAAGACCCAAAGGGTATCCCGAGGACATGTAATCCTCTCAAATTACATATACATGATGGCTTCTTCCTGGGTAAAATATTCCGGAGGTAAAATAGTCCTCCAATCGGATCTCCGGGTGGGGACTGCTCAGGGAGGAGTCATCAGAATGGATAGAAACATTCTACGAGTCGGAGCATGGAATGTTAGAAGTCTGAACTAGGGCAGGTAGGTTAGAAAACTTAAAAAGGGAGATGGAACAACTTAAGTTAGATGTTGTTGGGATTAGTGAGATTAAATGGAAGGACGCACAGGATTTCTGGTCTGGGGAACACAGGATAATTAGCACACAAGCTGTCAATGGAGTCACTGGTGTAGGGTTTCGTAATGAACAAGAAAGTAGGGAAACGGGTGAGTTATTATGAACAGTTTAGTGACAGGATTATTTTGATAAGGTTAGAAACTAATCCCGTCCCAACCACATTAGTACAAGTGTATATGCCAACGTCACAGGAAGATGACGAAGAAATAGAAAAAATATACGCCGAAATTGAGGAATTAATCCAATATGTGAAGGGGGAGGAAAATCTAATAATCATGGGTGATTGGAATGCAATAGTGGGAGAAGGAAAAGAGGGGAATACTGTAGGAAGTTTTGGTCTTAGGAGAAAGAAATGAGCGAGGAAGCAGATTGCTAGAATTTTGTGAAAGATATAAGCTAGTAGTGGCAAACACACTGTTTAAGAATCATGTAAGAAGAATATACACCTGGAAACGTCCTGGGGATACAGGCAGATATCAGCTAGATTATATCATGGTCAAACAGAGATTCAGGAATCAAGTTCTAGACTGTAAAGCTTACCCAGGAGCAGACATTGACTCTGACCATAATTTGATAGTAATGAAGTGCAGGCTGAAATTTAAGCGAATAAGGAAGCAGTATAAACAGAACAGACTGGAAGTGAATAAACTGAAACAATATAGCACAAGAGAAAAATTTCAGAAATGGTAGACTTAGGTCTAAGAAGTAACTCTGAAAGGAGTTCAACCGAGGACGAATGGAATGCATTAAAGACCGAAATAATGAAAGCTGGTAAAGAAACATTAGGCTTTAGGGAACAAGCTGCCAGAAAACCTTGGATCACAGAAGAAATTTTGGAGCTTATGGATCAGAGGAGAAGGTACAAAAATGCTCAGGATGAAGCAGGAAGAGAGCAGTACAGGCAATTTAGAAATCAAATAAATAGGAAATGCAAAATAGCAAAAGAAAAATGGCTACAAGAAAAATGTGAAGAAGTAGAAAAGGAAATGGTCATAGGTAAAGTAGATGTTGCATATCGAAAGATCAAACAGAATTTTGGAGAAATGAAGAAAAGAGGTATGAACATTAAAGCTGCTGATGGGAAACCTCTTTTAAGCTCAGAAGATAGAGCTAACCGATGGAAAGAATACATTGAGAAACTGTATGTTGGGGACGACTTGAACAATAGTGTAATGGAAAAGGAAGGCGATGTCGACATTGATGACTTAGGAGATCCTGTTTTTAAGGACAGAATTTAATAAAGCTCTGAATGACTTGAAAGCAAATAAGGCAGTTGGAATTGATGAGAGGAAGGAATCGAAAGATTATTCAAGCTAATATCAAAAAGTTATGAAACAGGAGAAATTCCAACTGATTTTAATAAAAATATCATCTTCACACTTCCAAAGAAAGCACAAGCCGAAAATGTGAGAATTATCGCACCATTAGTCTAACAACACATGTGTCAAAATTATTGACCAAAATAATATACAGAAGGATGGAAAGGGTAGTAGAAGAGATAGTAGGTGAAGATCAGTTTGGGTTTAGGAAAAATCGCGGTACAAGGGAAGCAATTCTGTCTTTAAGATTAATACTTGAAGGGCGGATCAAGAAAAACAAAGATACTTTTATGGCATTTGTTGATTTAGAAAAAGCTTTCGATAATGTTAGGTGGGACAAGATGTTCAAAATTTTAAAGAAGTCAGGTCTAAAGTATCGAGATAGAAGAATACTTTTATAAACTATATAAGAATCAAGTGGCTATAATAAAAGTAGAGAATCACGAGAGACATGCATCAGTTAGAAAGGGTGTGAGACAAGGCTGTAGTCTATCCCCGTTAATATTCAACTTGTATGTAGAAGAAGCAATGTAGAAAGTCAAAGAAAAATTTCCATGTGGTATAAGTTTTCATGGAGCAAAAATCAGTATGCTACGATTTGCTGACGACATTGTCTTGTTAGCAGAGAGGGCTGAGGATATGAGAAGTTACTGAATGGCATGAACACAATACTGAAGGAAGATTTTGGACTGAATATAAATCAAAGCAAGACAAAAGTGATGAAATGTAGCAGAAATGATCCAATACTAATGGATTAAATATAAAAATAGGATCGGATGCAATAGGAGAAGTAAGTGAATTCTGTTACTTAGGAAGTAAAATTACAACCGATGGCCGAAGCAGGAATGATGTTAAAAGCAGAATAGCATTAGCAAAAAGAGCATTCATGAAAAAGAGAAACCTTTTAGTTTCAAATATTGATCTAGGAATTAGAAAGAAACTTTTTAAAACTCTTTGTGTGGAGCACAGCACTTTATGGTAGCGAAACATGGACTTTAGGAAAACTGGAAATAAAGAAAATTGAAGCATTTGAAATGTGGTGCTACAGAAGAATGCTGAAAGTTAAGTGGACAGACAAAGTAAGAAATGAACGAGTTTTGGAAATGGTGGGTGAGAAAAGAAGTTTGTGGAAGAAGCTTACGGAAAAGAAGAGACAGGCTTGTAGGTCAAATTTTGAGACATGCAGGATTGGTTAATTTGTTAGTGGAGGGAACAGTCGAAGGTAAGAACTGTAGAGGAAGACAGAGATTAGAATATATGAAGCAGATAATTGAAGACGTGGGCTGTATGGGGTATGTAGAAATGAAGAGGTTAGCACAGGATAGGAAAGGATGGAGGATTGCATCAAACCAGTCGAAAGACTGACGACAGCAAAAAAAAATAAAAAAATAAAAATAAAAAAATAGTAGAGACATCAGTAAAGAGAAGTACTCTGCTGTTTCTAATCTGCACCTATTAACCATATTGTATCTGTAAATTGCTTAAGGGAACAATACATAGTGCTGTACACCATTAGTGTGCTTAGACCTGTTGCTTATATGAAGGTACAGACATGATGGTGATTTAAAATATCATCAAATACAGGGCGAGGCATAATAAAGAGCGATTTTTAAAAGACTGTTAATTAAAAGCACTTGGTTAAATTTTTTAATATCATAATCATAAAATACATGAAAAGCATTTTCTGCAATAGTAAAACATTGGTTATTTTTTGAAGATAACTCCTGTAAGATGGCATCTGTTTAGACGCACATGTACTCCAGCTGGACCTTGAAGTGACTCGTCACATTGCGCAGCATTGCCAGTGAATTTGAACAACATGCTGTCGAATCCGCTCTTTCAGGGCTTCAATTGTTCAAGGAGGGTTATGTTGGTAAACTTTGCTTTTCAGATACCCCACAAGAAAAAGTCACATGTTGTGAGGTCTGGTGAATGAGAGGTCCATGCAATATCCTCATTTTGGGAGATCACATGGTTTGGAAACAAATAATTGACAATATTCATGCTTACTCCGAGCAATGGTTGCTCCGACCTGCTGGTAAAATGTCTCATCGTTCACTTCATAGTGTGCAAGCTGTGGAGTAAAAAAGTTTTCCAACATATCTGTATAACTCAGTGAAGTCACTTTTCAGCATTGCAAGGCTATCTTCAAAAAAGTATGGACCTATGATCCATAATGAAGACATGGCGCACCACTTTTTATGTAGTGCAAGGGTTGCTGATGCAGTTCTCTAGGATTAACGTCAGTCCAAAATTGAAAGTTCTGCTTGTTCACATAACTGGAGAGATGGAAGTGAGCTTCATCACTCATCCACAAATGGTTTACAATATCCTTGTCTTCATCAAGCAAGTCCAAAAATTCTAAGCAGAACCAGCTTCGGCTCACATAATCTGTATCCTTAAGGGCCTGAAACATTTGTATTTTGTAGGGGTGAGAATGCAAATCATGGTGTAAAATTCTTCTTACCATTCTGTTTGAAATTCTAAGTGTAGTGCTGTGCCAGCGAGCTGAGCGATGAGGGCATCTCTCAATGGCAACTCTTACATGTTTGATGTTTTCAGGCGTGTGCACAATTTTTGGTCTCCCAGTTTTCTTCTTTGTCATTGACACTGTCTCTTCAAAGTTCTCAACCCACTTTTTAATCACACAGGCTGATGGCACTGACCAATCCTGATTAATCTTGAAGTGGTTGCGGAATGCACAACATACTAGCTGGTACAAACTACTGTTTTGATAAAATGTTTTTACAGCGTACGCACATTGCTGTGGGGTCCAGTGCTCCATTATGCCTGAATGCTATTTCACGCCTAACTTAACTGATGCCATCTCCTCCACCTTTCCGATACAGCTTGAATCATGCCCTTTTTAAAATAGCTTGATATTATGCCTCACCCTGTACCTTAATGAAATCATTGCCAGTGGTAAAAAGTTTTTTGTACCATTACCTGTGACAAAATGAACTCTGTCTTGTCGAAAACTGTTCAAGGATAGCTGTTCAGCGACAAAATATACATCACAGCCATACTCAAACAATGACCATACAAATGCTTTACAAAACTGTAGTGGACAGGAGTGATTGGCACCCAATGACCTACCGCACAGACTTTTTAGAATGTTGAGAGCCTTTGGAGCTCTAGCTTTCAGATCACTCTGATCTAGCAACCATCTGAGCCTGTTATAAAAACCAAGGACAAGAATATGCACAGTTTCATTAAAACTAAAATGGTGTTCCTCAAGTAAGATAAGATTCTGTTAAGATACTACAACTACAGGTAAAACAAAAACTTGCAATTTAGAAATAAAGAGAATTACATAAGACTCCTTATTACTGAGAAAATGCCACAAATAGCAACAGCAAAATGGGTCATGCTTAAAAGCTATTCTCGAGGAATACCATTCTCCTGTATAAAAAGTCTGATACTTCAAAAATGACTCAATACTGGAAGTAATGCCATGAGGAAGATTTCTACTAAAACTCCATTTATGCAGATGATTTCAAATTCCATTGCACCAGATAGTATAGTAGGTATGATCTATATAAAAAAAACACACACACCAAAGTTTTTGGCTGTGAACAAATGTGTCCTGTATCACAGATTCCAGCAAGGTCAGATTATTCAAGGCAGGATGGTATTTCCTGAATCCACTATAAGCTTTGCTCAATGGATTTTTCAACCCAAGACACCAGATTAGATTCGCTCTAGTGTGTTCCCAGTTCATCTTGTTTAGGCAATGCTATGATAGCTACCTGCTAATTTTTGTCCAGCAGCTTTCAAAACTGGGATTAGTGTTGCTTCTTTTAACATGTCAGGGAAACACCCTTCAGTTGAAATAACATTAAAAATATCTTAGACATTACTCCTTAGTGTCTTTAGAGAGATGCTTTAGCATTTGCTACTGGATCAGAATTGGCACTAGCATGGTATCTAAGGCCTACCCCATTCAGTTATTGTATAATTTCATATTAAAATGATGCACAAACCATCTTTCTCTATAGTGGTTCTTCTTTGATGTATCAAGGAACAAGCATTCTTTGCAATGTTCCTCAGCTTCTCAGAATGAAAACATGATGAATCACTTCCGTACACCTCACCTATGCATTGTCACACTGCTGGAGTGTATGAGTATGTAACTAAACATCAGTAGAGTTGACAAATGGTTTTACTGATGTTCCAATTGCATTCAGTATTCTTCCATGTCTTCACTCAATGTATACCCATGTAGGAAAGTGATTGCATACATTAAGGTCACAATCCACCTCCAACTTCACAGAGTCTAAAATGGAAGGAGAGCACAACAAAAAGTCAGTGACAGAGGACGTACCAGAAGCAATGTTGAAATGTGTCATTTGTCAAGTGTTGAGGATATGTTTTCCCTCTTGCTGTGTAAGTCCACAAACTACTCAATCTCTGGGGCTATTGATCATTGTACACCACTGTGAGATCTGAAATCTCTCAACAGGAGTAAGGAGCTGCAAGATGTTAGTTAGTTAATCAGAATCAATGCACACACTGGTAGGTTGACATTAGACCATTTGGTCAGTTTTTGGGGTAATATTTTTTAATGGCTACTGCTTGCAAGGCAAAGGTGGGAGCAACAAGTTTGGAGTTAACAGTGTTGCTGACAAACATTGCCGCTCCCACTTTCACTTGATACTTCTTGGTATTATCCTCCCTAAACAAGTCATACCTCTCAGTAGAGGGAGATTTGTAGGTCTAAAATGTGTCTCCTGAAGACGGAGTTGTACTTAATTTTTGTGAACCAGAAACCCATTTAAGTTCCATTGGAGTATGGGTCACAAAATTAGCCAGGTCAGTCTGCTGGAACTTTGGGCCTCTGACCATCTGTAGCATCTGCTTTACTCCATTTCTAATTGCTGATGCTGTTGACAATGTAGGTGTTTTAAGTGTCTTTAGCAGAATATGGAGTTGCTGCAGTGGTGCCCTTGAACTTGCTGCTGCAGTGACCACAGTTTCAAAAGTGTTACTACTGTCGTCAGTGATCTTTGATGTATCGCCTTTGATTTTTTGGCACCACACTTGCCAAGAGCTAACTGAAACTTGTGTTCACATTTGCTATGGATGTCTGTGTAGCAACACTTGTCTAACTGATGGTAGTTTTTGTCATTTTTACAAAGACGGGAGCAAATGTGGAAATGGCAAGGCAAGAATATTATATTGACCTTTCACTTTATTATACAGAATCCGCCTTGTGGCTTTCATCTCCTGTATCCTGTGTTCCTCAATACTCCTTGCTCCTGGCTGGGTGTGACCTACAGCAGTTGATGCACATATTTGGGAGTGTGTACTTACTACCTGGCTCATGTGCTTTTAATACCACATTTATCAAAGGTGAGGCTGGTATACACAAACCTCTGACAATGGTGGCAGTGAATCTGAAACACATGTGTACATCGAGATTAATAAAAAAAATTTCTTATGCATTTTGAAACTGTAGAAGTGTTGAATGTCCATACAAAGGTGGAACTATTTAATAAAAAAAAAAAAAATGCTATTTATCCTTCCTGTATTTGATCAAACCTTGAATACTAAATTAATTTTTAAATTATTACGTTGTAAGCCAAAATGTGGTTGTTTTCCAAATTAAACTGTAATTAAACTAGGCCAATTCCGTGAACAAAACAACTTTTAAAACACGCAACTAAATAAAAGAAAAATTCAGCTGATAACACTTTTTCGATATAAACAACACTTGAGCAAATTCCTCTAACATGGCTTCTAAGCAGTATAAACCCCGATCTTTGTAAAATAGATAACATTGCTAATACACCACCGACAATAATAAAAGTTACATTTTTTAAACCAGGAGCAAGCACTGAACACGTTGACACTAATTTGAACACGATAATTGGTAATCCAGTGGGGATGTCTAAAAATTGCACAAATTAATATATAGACTGGGGGCTTACCAACTTTTTTTTAGGAAACTCATTACCATTGTGCACACACACATTTTAATTATTTACAAGAAAGCGAGTTGATTTAGAATTATAGTCATCATACTTTTAATAAACCTTAAGGGCCAGGCTTCACACTGTAAAACTCTGAACACTAACTATAATTACATTTTTTCAGACTATTTTTTGGTAAGCAGTAGATCACAGGGAGCATGGGGCAGAGGGTATAAATTAAGCTGCTCAGGCCATCTGGCTGTCTTTATCATTTGGTCTTTATTCTTTGGTCCTTTTGCCTTTTGTTTCCAGTCACGGAGTAATCATGAGCTAATGTGTTTTGTTGAGTAGTATGAGTGTCGGTCAGCCGAGATGACATCCGGTTGGTTTGAACTTTGAGATACTACATGTGCGACTCATGGCCATCTTAATTTTTTCCACCAATGATGAATGCTAGCATTGACTATGGACTCATAAATTTTCGATCGGATTTTAGTCTGGTACTTCTTCCTCTTCATGACTTGTGATTTTCGGAAACGTTTAGCTCGATTGCCAATTCAACTGTAATTGCTATTTTTCAAATGTGGCTGTGAAATAAATTCAAAATTTTTCATCAAGTGGATTTTTACATGTTTTCGAAGTGAACATTAACCTTTCCTCAGCTTTTGGTTTAAATAAGCTTTGTGGTGACCGAAAGGCTTTACAGTTGAATTATCCAGGCCCATACATGGTCATTTAAATTTATTAAGGCAAATTTAGTAGAACTTTCAACAAGTCAAAAATCAGTTAAGGTGACTAAACAGATACTACACCCCAAGTACTGGTTTAGCCCCTTACAAAGGGCTAGACAAACACACACAAATAAACAAAAAGAAACAAAAATTATTCACAATATTTTGGTTAGTAACTTAATTCACGCAAGAAGTGACACATAAAGCACGCATGATATACCTCATCAATAAATGAATGATGAAACGAGGAAAGGGTGGTAGCTGAAATAGTGGATTCAGAAGTTGTCCAAGACTAATAATGGTGCAAATATCATCTCAGGCAATCAGTCGAGGTTAGATAAAAATTAACAAAAAGAAATTTGAATTGTTATAAGAGTAAGTAGTTAAAATAAAAAATACATAGACCCTACAACATATACAATAAAAAAATGTTTGTCCATATACACAAAAGTCAGACATTACAACACAATTAACAAACCTGAAGCCCTGTATGCCAGCAATACTTTAAACACTGCACAGGAAAGGTGAACTAGAAAACATCCTGAATAAAGAATGCAAAATTATAAGAAAGATACCTGGCGTAAAAAAAAAAAAAAAGAGCAACTGATGGATACAGGTTTAAATCTCAAAAAGCAACACAAACATTGTCAAACCTTGCGGCATACATTAGGAAAAGAAGATTAAAATTTTATGGACATATTCATAGACTCCCAGCAACAAGACTCATCCACAAAATTATGACATACTACAAAGAACAGCTAAACACTATGCCCTGGGTCCAGCAGTTCACAAAAGACCTAGAAAAATCCCACATACACTCATCAAAAATCATAATACAGACAAAAAAAATTAACAAATGGGAAGTACCACCAGAGAAAGATGTAACTATGAGACCGGGGACGAATTGGACCAAAGAAAGGAATAGAATCCATGGAGAAAAAATGAGAGCTGTATGGAAACCCAAAAATTTAAACCTTAAGACTTTACGTGATCTGACAGGGTCCAATTGCAGATAATAATAATAATAAATACATATTTAAAAATATATAAATTTTAGTATATATATACATGGTGTTACAAAAAGGTACGGCCAAACTTACAGGAAACATTCCACACACACAAAAAAAGAAAATATGTTATGTGGACATGTGTCTGGAAATGCTTACTTTCCATGTTAGAGCCCATATTGTGGACGGCTGTGATACAATATGCCATTCTCCAGGGCTGCATCAGCGCATCAGGTGTAAGGTACCCTTCACTCTATTTTCGAGATTCCGTTAAAATCCGACAAAGTTTGAGGTTAACATCAGTACACGATACAACAGTTAAAATCGAGATAACAACACTCTGAGTACAGTAAAGTAAATAAATAGCACATAGCAACCATAAATAAGAAGTTTCAGGTAAAATGTAAACCAGAAACTTACCTAAATGAGCATAATCAATAATAATCCATGAAGCAGAAAACACAGGTTTGTTTACACTACCACAGCACTAATATTCCACTAAATTAAACACTGTAAAGCACTTTCATAATTAGAATTTCACCATCTGATATTAAATTCACTAATAACTCGCAATAAATATGAAGTTTAATGCATCTCCACATGGGAGCTAGATCAACATTTAATTCAACCACATCTAAACAACTTCAAAGCTTTAAAAGTAAATGTAACCAAGTAAAATAACCAGCCAGTTAATATTCTTTAAGTTTCCGTTAACAATCAACCAATAAATTGAAAATATAAGTAAATAACAGCCAATCGGTAATGGCGCCGTAAAATCGAAACTGTAAAATTTAATAACTCATAAACTAACATGTTTAACAGACTAAAAACTTTTCTAAAATGCTTAAAATAAATAAAGGTTCAATTTAAATTTAGTTTCAGGGCACAACCGGCTATAAATAAAAAGCAGAATATTTGGTTGAACAACGGAAAAACAGGAAAATTTAGAAATTCCATAACTCCCGATAGAATTAACCGATTTGAAAGATTGTTACATCAGTGAGCTCAGCAGAGGCCAGAGAACGATTTGAAAATAGTATTAACTTCAGATTTTAAGGCTTTGAGAGTTGGCATTTTTCCTGTGACGTAGTAGAACATTTAACATTACGCGATTCAAATGTGCTTTTAAATTAACCAAACTTCAAAATTCATTTTCACTGGTCTGGAAGCTTTAAAACCCTAACCAAACACTTCACGACACTTGTCTCGTTATGCTCTTCATTCTGTGAATTTCTGGTAGTCCACAGTTAACAGGTTCTTTTTCCAGATAGACTATTGTCTCGGCCAGTAGGTCAGTTTGATAAAAGAGACAAGTCCGCCATTTTTAAGACACTTGGATGAAGTATCTCGTGGTGATAGGATGTAATCTCTCGGTGAGCGAGTTCAACGGTAGCGGCTCAGTGCGCGGTGGATGGTGGGAAGTTAGACGTCATGGTATGATGGCCGACCGGTGTGACCAGCGCCATTTTCAAAGTTCGGCACAACCTACATTCAGACTAACAGTTTTCGTCATGTGTTAATAGAAGATGTAAAGTTCATTTGGGGTGGTGCGGTTTTGCTCTGTTTCATGATTTGCAATCTTCGGCTGACGACTTTTCTCCGATTGCCATTGCTAACTGTGACTTTTGTAATTTATGTGAAAATTTTCAAGAATATTTTCAGTTATCAGGATTCAGACTTTCATTCCTATATTAGTACCTTTCTTACAGGAGGTTAAGCTGTAAGTGGCGACCACGGTAATTATTACAGTTAGCATTCTACAGGTTTTAACACGGTAAGAGAACTTTTTCAGAACTTTGACAACATTTGGAAGACTTCGAGTTCAGGTGCTGAAGCCAATACCTACCCCAGTATCACGCTTAGACCCCTGACACAGGGATTCCATGCGACGGAGGGTGGATGCATGTATCCTCGCTAACGGAGGACATTTTGAACATTTCCTGCAACAAAGTATTTGAAGTCACGCTGGTACGTTCTGTTGCTGTGTGTTTCCATTCCATGTTTAATGTGATTTGAAGAGAAGTAATAAAATGAGCTCTAACATGGAAAGTAAGCATTTCTGGACACATGTCCACATAACATATTTTCTTTGTTTGTGTGTGAGGAATGTTTCCTGAAAGTTTTGCCGTACCTTTTTGTAACACCCTGTATATATATGTATACATACTGTAAATTTCTAAAATTGTGGCAGGTTTACAGGTGGGTTCTTAGCATAGGTTGTGGCCAAGGGTATGTTTGGTGCCTAGAGTGTGTTGATAGACCAGTTCTTATTTACAAAGTTCTGAAGTGGTATCCAAGAAAACTCTGATAACTCTAATTGTAAAGCAGGTGAAAAGGTCATTTTAATCATGTGATCTGGTATGGGTTTGAACTGAATGGTCAGGGTTGGCAGTATGAACTGTTTGCCTGTCGCCATTCATCCTACAGTACAGTTGGTGAGTGGTTAAACTGAAGTAGGGAACTGTGCAGTGAAGACAGGTAAGATGGTAAATTAGGTGAGTTATAGTGCAGGTGGCTTGACCAATAATGGGGAAGAATTATCCTGTTATGGGATTAGAATATGTAGAGGTGGCTGGCTGCTTGCTGCATGTTTTGCAGTGGGGTCTATTGACAGGGAAAGAGCCATGCAGAAGTCTAGTAGAGTCAGAATGTAAGTAGTTGTGGACTAAGAAGTTATTCAGATTAAGAGGTCTGCTAAAGCAAATGTGGGAAGCTGTGGGTAGGAACAGAACATAGAAAATCATGACCACAGCAAAGGATCTAGCTAATGGATTCCGGGCCAAGAGGGAACCAGGTGATGAATATTCATCTGCAGTCAGCTTTAGGAGGTGCAGATTGGGAGATGCAGGTGATAGAATGGGAGATTTGCTTTAGCACAAGATCAGGAAGGGTAGTGGTGGGAAATGAGAATTTGAGATAGTTTTTGGGAATACGTGGAAAATGGTTCATGATCACAACAGACCCGTCTATGAAGGATTGCAAAGCTGTTCTACATACAGTCTTCCCTGAAATGTGAGTCCTCCTTCCCAAAATCCTACCTATTGCCTCCTCCCCCCCCCCCCCCTCTACATTTGCTAAAGCAGAACTCCTAATCTGAACAATATCTCAGCCCACAGGCTCTTACCTTCCGACTACCCTAGACTTCCGCATGGATCTTTCCCCTGCAATAGACACCACTGCAAAACTTGCAGCAAGCATACATATTCTAAACCCATCACTGCAGAATCCTTTCCCATTATTTCACACTCCACCTGTGCTACAACTCACCTAATTTAACAACTTACCCGTCTTCAGTGCACAGCTCTTTACTTTGGTCTAACCACTCAACAACTTTGCTATAGCATGAATGGTCACAGGCAATCAGTTTATACTGTCAAACCTGACCATCCAATGGTAATCCATGCCAGCTCACAATGATCTTAAAACCTGCTTCATGCTTAGAGCTGTCAGAGTTTTCCCAAACACCACTAAGTCTTTGGAACTCCATAGATGGGAAATGAACTATCAACACACAATAGGCACCAGACATGCCACTGGCTTCAACACACACCCCACCTGCAAATTTGTCACTTAGAATTGTAGAAATTTTCAGTAAATTAATATACAGTCAAAGCTCCTTATTTGCAGGTGACATGTTCCACAAATTTGCTGCGAATACAGAATGGTAATTTTTAAAGGATTGTAGGGGATATGTTCCAAGTTTAAAGATTTTTTTTTATTTTATGTAGTGATTGTCACACTTTGAATTTATTAAACCAAATTTCGATTGCTTTAAATCCTCTATCTGAATGTTCACCATAATGCTCTTTAAATTATGTATTAAGATAGTCATCATTCTCATGAATTACAGTGCAACTTAAGAACACTTTCTTCTGACTAGTGTCTTTGATCCCCATGGTTAAAGCAGTTTCCAGTTCTTCAATCTCTTTGTCAGGAATAGTTTTTGCTGATAGTTAGGTTATTTTTCTGTGATGTTAGATATTTACCCTTACAATGAAATGTCTGAGAAGATGAAATGCAGTGGTTTCCCATTGCCCTCCTCAATGTGATAGTTTTCGTAGCTCATTAGTGTTGATGACTGTGATAACATGTGTGTTAAATGCATAGTGTAGTTTGTGTTGTGGATGAGTGATGAGAGAAGTTAAAGGGGCAAACTCAGTGCAGGTCTACTCTTCTGAAATACACAAAACTTAATGTTACCATCCAATGGATGAATCTCCATCAACAATATAGTATGCAGTTGCTCCATTCACACTGGTGAGAGGTTTGGTGTTAACTGGTATTTAATCTGGTGATTAGTAATTGTGCACCACCACCTCTCCTAGCTTGCTGGCCAAATCCTGATGATCAAAATTTCTTCCACCACCAGGACTTGAACAAGCTAACACCATGCAGCACCTGACACCATCACAGTACCATAGCAAACGGAGTGGGCTAATAGTGAGGTGAATTCTTATCCCAAATTTGTTGATTGATCATACAGTTGATTCTTTGATACTGAAATAAAAGACTCCACCAAGATGTAAACAGTCAAGCATTTCTATTTTTAGTGTAATTGGCA
>JARYHS010013630.1:306107194-306147080 GCA_031002005.1 Vandiemenella viatica | reverse complement strand
TGGATATCTTCCTAATAAAGCCCGATGATAACCTTGTGGTGTGTCAAACAACTGAAAGAATAAGTGATCATGAAATAAGTCTGATGGATATTAGAGGATTCAGTAAACCAGTGGTCAAAATTGAAGGCGGAAATAGGTACAATTACAAAAAAGCACAGATTTCGAAACTGAAGAGATATTTTAGGGAAAGTTTCAGCAAATGGAAGGAAGGCGCATTTACAGTGGATTCGAAATGGGAAGAGTTGGGATGATAAAACGGAAAATAAAGTGTATTACAGGACCTACGAACTATAATAGGGAGGTGAGGCAGTTAAAGATGTTGGTGAGAAGTTACAAGACAGCAAGGCAATAGGGAATACCTGAAACAACTAAACAGGGAATTAATAATAGCAAAAAACTAGACTAAACATGAATTATGAAGAATATTATTTGTACAAGAGGACCACTGATGGATTCATCTAGAAATTTCTACAGCTATGAGGGGAAGGTAGGGTATTGAGACAGTTATAGATAAGATGGAGAAGAAGTTACTGAGGATTTAAAAAAGACAGAGATTTTAAGCAACTGGTTTAGTGAGACCATTAGGGACAGTGATTCAAGAATGGGAGTGTTTAACCTGAAAACGAGCTTATCCACACAAGTAGAAATGAGTAGACCAAAAAAAGTTTGAAATTTATCTTGAGGATATGATGAACGAACTGAGAAAGCCATAAAAGCATAAAGGGGCTCGTGTAAGTAATATTACTATGGATATCTAAAAGATAACAGGAGCTGACATTGTACTTTACCTTGAAACATTATTTAAAATGAGTTTGGATATTTACTCTTACCAGAGGACTGGAAAAGTCTGTAGTAGTACCAGTGCATAAAGTTATAGGCAAAACAGTTTGAAATAAATGGTTGCTAAATTAATGGAGACATTAAAGAGCTACCATATCTGTAATGTGTATGAGAAGCATAAGTAGCTTTGAAGTCGACAACATGGCTTAAACAATTTAGCAGGCTATATGAAAGATATTTCGAATGAAATGAACAAGGGCGGGCAAATGGATAGTGTAGCACTAGACCTCTCAAAGGCTAGTGAGCCAAAAAATGGTCGTAAATAAAGTAAAAACTGTTAGAGTGGATGAAAATGTTATTTCATGAATAGAAGAAATCTTAAAAGGTTGAAAACAAAAGTCATGGTAGGAAATGCAGCATCAAATAGAATGGAAGTGAAAATGGAAGAGCCACAGGGAAGTGGTTTGGGTCCATTGCTATTCGTTATTCTAATAAATGTTTGTGTTGATGGTTTACTATCAGAAGTTAGGTTGTTTGCAGATGACAATGTATATAATATGATAAAAAAACATTTTATAACAAAATCATCTGGGCAGGACATATTGAACAGGTATTAGCAAAAAATATCAAAATCACTTGTTGGAGACAGTGATGAGGAAATGTACCAGAGAAGTGAGGGAATTAGGTTATAAAACATTGGTCAGACCAGATCTTGAATATGGTGGTATAGCATGGCATCCACATTTTGGGTATAAAAAATGGGCTGGTAGATTTGTCACTGGGAATTACTGCAGAACAAAATCAGTAACTGATATGAGAAAGGTGTTGAATTAGGATTCACTGGAAGATAGGAGGAAGGTGAATGAGTCTTGTGTGTGTACAAGGTGTATATTGGTGATAAGGCGTGGAAAGATATTGGTGTAAGAATGAGGAGTAGTGCATGGAAGGGAAAAGATGACCATGACCACAAACTGGCACTCATTTTCATATACGGCACAAGGATGTGGGAAGATTTTCTTTTGTGCAGAAGGAGGTTAGTGATTGGAACAAGAGAAATGATGAATAATAAAACAAAAACAATGCTGAAAGAATTTGTGGAGGGAAAAAATAGGTAGGTTCAGGAAAGCGGAAAAATTGGTATGTAGGGAAATTGGCACCGGAGCGTGTGCTCAATTGCAATTAAATTAATTATTATTTTGTTCATCATACTCCTAAAATTTCTCTATTGGTATCTTTCTATTTCATCTTTTGCATTTTTATTGTTTTACCTCTGGTTCATCAACTCCAAAACTTCATCTATGCTGCAATGTTTTCCACCAGCATCTTTGTATGATCAATTTTCCTTTACTGGCTTCGATTATCTTATAACTGCTTCCTTCTTCAGTTGAATTTCTTCTACAGTTTTTTTTCTCAGACCTGCATATTTTTATTTCACTTGAGATTTTATAAGTTTCATCATATTAAGTCTGTTCTTCCATTATGTTTCGTTATTTCAGTTTGCACCTTTATACTATGAGATAATGGTTCTATACCAGATCATGGATATGCTTTAGAGTTTAGATTTGATACTAGAATTTCTGTTTAATCATGATACGATATAGGTGACATAAACCAGAGTACCTGAATGATTGCATTTATATTTTTCTTTTATGACCAGAGAAAAATCACTCTTCCGTTCCTAATAATTTCACTAAACAATCTTGATACATATAGTATATCTAAAAAGTGTTTTCTTTTTTGTCACAAGCCATTATCTCCCTTCATACCTTACTGAAAACAATAAATGAGGTATAATTTAAAGATTTTAAGAAAGGAATTTTTCAGAATTTGACCCATAATGGGCAAATACATAATTTCTGAAAAGTTTGTGTGTGTGTGTGTGTGTGTGTCAGAGGACAGTGCCCTATGTTGAGGGCAGTAAGGAGAACCTCATCTCTTCTCGCCTGCTGGAAGGAAATGCTCCCCGGTTGAATGGTTGGTTTTGAAACGCGCTTCGCTGTTAACTTCTTCTTTAATCGTTCCTTTTAGAATCAGAAATAATTCCTATATATATTTTCAACGAAAGAAGGCTCAGTTTTTCATAAATTCATTTTAATAAGAACGATAACTAATCTAAACCAACATCCTGTCATACAGTCTACATGAGCCCTAGCTTAAACTTCATTTCCAAAAATCGCAGGTTAGTGAATTAGTAATCTCATTTCCCGAAGCGACGTTTTCTTTTAGAAGGTTCGAGTTCATCTGTCTGTCCGTTGATAATAACCAACGAGTTGTAACCGAAAATCCAAAGCACATATATATTAAATGTTATATATGGAATTTTAATCTTTCAATTAATTTTATTAAATGGTAATTAAATCTTATAAAGTTATTGCGTTTTAGTATTTATCAGTCCCGTTACATCCCCCCGCTAATTTCTATGAAATTCGAAAAGAATTGAAATAGGAATTAATTATCACAGGTCCCTCAGGTGTTGGTTTTACAATGTAAGTTTTACATAAATACAAATAATAATAATGATAATAATAATAACAAATATTGAAAGTTGAAATTTGTTTTCTCTGGCTGCTCTGCTGGTTTTCCACCTGTAGCAAGCATAAATGTCCACTTTTTCTTACAGGGTACTAACTCTGTTGCCATCACGTTTTTTTTTTTTTTTTTTCTTCTTTTTCTGCACGGCACTCCTGGAACAAGATACATAGTCTGCCAGCAATTAATCTTGTAGAAGAACAAAAATATTAACCTTTTTTTTCATTTTCAAAACATCAAACATATAGCAGTAACAACAAATCAGTTTCTGATTAAGGTATTTGTCCATATGAAATGAGGTACCTGGACCAGAAAATTATAAAATATAAAACCAATTGACACGGGTCATTTTCTTGCTGTAACAGGAGTCTTTCAACAATAATTTTTTTTAAAAAAAAGTATTCTACAACATGTTCCTGTCACGGTCGCCATGAAACGCGCTTCGCTGTTAACTTCTTCTTTAATCGTTCCTTTTAGAATCAGAAATAATTCCTATATATATATTTTTCAACGAAAGAAGGCTCAGTTTTTCATAAATTCATTTTAATAAGAACGATAACTAATCTAAACCAACATCCTGTCATACAGTCTACATGAGCCCTAGCTTAAACTTCATTTCCAAAAATCGCAGGTTAGTGAATTAGTAATCTCATTTCCCGAAGCGACGTTTTCTTTTAGAAGGTTCGAGTTCATCTGTCTGTCCGTTGATAATAACCAACGAGTTGTAACCGAAAATCCAAAGCACATATATATTAAATGTTATATATGGAATTTTAATCTTTCAATTAATTTTATTAAATGGTAATTAAATCTTATAAAGTTACTAGCTGGTACCCACAACTTCGTTCGTGATTGTAAAGAATTCATATTGACAGCTATAGACATCTAACCACCATAGTGCACGATGGGAGACTCGATACTATTACCACACATAAATACCAGTCTTCTGCGCTATGTAGTTCCAGCAGCAAAGTAAAATTTACGGATACACACAAGTCTTTGGATGAAATATGAAAAGATTCATGATCGACTAATTTCAAACACCATATCTCACGCAATCCCACAGTTACCGAATTTCGGCCAACGTTGTGACCGCTGGGAGACTCTGTGTTACTACCATACACAAACGCCAGTGATATGCGATTGATAGTTTTCACTTAAAAGTGATACACCGTGACACAATGCAGCTTTGGCAGAAAATATGAAATTGCCGCAGGTCGACCATTTTCATCGCCCATATCATCCACACCCCCATAGCTACAGACATCTAACAACCATAGTGCACGAAAACAGACACGATTCTACTACCACACATGCTCTATGATCTATGCTATGTAGTCGTGGCAGAAAAGTGAAATCTGCGGAGACACATACCTTTCGTCGAAATACGAAAATATCCTTGGTCAGCCACTTACAACCACCATAGCTCCCACACAACCACAGTTTCTGAAATTTGGCCGCTGTTGTGATCGAAAGGTGACTCTGTGTTATTACCACACACAAACGCCAGAGATCTGTGATCGATAGTTTTCGCTGAAAAATGATACACCATGACACTTTTGTCTTTGGCAGAAATATGAAATTGCCACAGGACGACACCTTTCAACCACCATATCTCCCACACCCCCATAGCTACCGAAGTCCAACAACCATAGTGCACTACATGAGATACGATTCTACTACCAAACACAAACAACAATGCTCTATGCTATGTAGTTGTGGCAGAAAAGTGACATATGCGGAGACAGTCGAAATACGAAAATATCCTTGGTCGGCCACTTATAACCACCATATCTACCACAGTACCACAGTTTCTGAATTCGGCCACTGTTGTGATCGAAAGGTGACTCTGTGCTACTACTACACACAAACGCCAGTTATCTGTGATCTATAGTTTTCGCTGAAAAGTGATACACCATGACACTTTTGTCTTTGACAGAAGTATGAAACAGCCACAGGTCACCACTTTCAACCCCCATTTCTCCCACACCCCCATAGCTAACGACATCTAACAACCATAGTGCACTACATGAGGATACGAATCTGCTACCAAACACAAACACCAATGCTCTATGCTATGTAGTTGTGGCAGAAAAAGTGACATATGCGGAGACAGTCGAAATACGAAAATATCCTTGGTCGGCCACTTACAACCACCATATCTACCACAGTACCACAGTTTCTGAAAATCGGCCGCTGTTGTGATCGAAAAGGTGACTTTCTGCTACTACTACACACAAACACCAGTTATCTGTGATCTATAGTTTTTCGCTGAAAAGTGATACACCATGACACTTTTGTCTTTGGCAGAAGTATGAAATTGCCACAGGTCGACCATTTCAACCCCCATATCTCCCACACCCCCATAGCTACTGACATCTAAGAACCATAGTGCACTACGTGAGATGCGATTCTACTACCAAACACAAACACCAATGCTCTGTGCTATGTAGTTGTGGCAGAAAAGTGACATATGCGGAAACAGTCGAAATACGAAAATATCCTTGGTCGGCCACTTGCAACCACCATATCTACCACAGTACCACAGTTTCTGAAAATCGGCCGCCTGTTGTGATCGAAAAGGTGACTTTCTGCTACTACTACACACAAACACCAGTTATCTGTGATCTATAGTTTTCGCTGAAAAGTGATACACCATGACACTTTTGTCTTTGGCAGAAGTATGAAATTGCCACAGGTCCGACCACTTTCAACCCCCATATCTCCCACACCCCCATAGCTACCGACATCTAACAACTATAGTGCACTACATGAGATACGATTCTACTACCAAACACAAACATCAATGCTCTATGCTATGTAGTTGTGGCAGAAAAGTGACATATGCGGAAACAGTCGAAATACGAAAATATCCTTGGTCGGCCATTTACAACCACCATATCTACCACAGTACCACAGTTTCTGAAAATCGGCCGCTTTTGTGATCGAAAGGTGACTTTCTGCTACTACTACACACAAACACCAGTTATCTGTGATCTATAGTTTTCGCTGAAAAGTGATACACCATGACACTTTTGTCTTTGGCAGAAGTATGAAATTGCCACAGGTCGACCACTTTCAACCCCCATATCTCCCACACCCCCATAGCTACCGACATCTAACAACTATAGTGCACTACATGAGATACGATTCTACTACCAAACACAAACATCAATGCTCTATGCTATGTAGTTGTGGCAGAAAAGTGACATATGCGGAAACAGTCGAAATACGAAAATATCCTTGGTCGGCCAATTACAACCACCATATCTACCACAGTACCACAGTTTCTGAAAATCGGCCGCTGTTGTGATCGAAAGGTGACTTTCTGCTACTACTACACACAAACGCCAGTTATCTGTGATCTATAGTTTTCGCTGAAAAGTGATACACCATGACACTTTTGTCTTTGGCAAAAGTATGAAATTGCCACAGGTCGACCACTTTCAACCCCCATATCTCCCACACCCCCATAGCTACCGACATCTAACCACTATAGTGCACTACATGAGATACGATTCTACTACCAAACACAAACATCAATGCTCTATGCTATGTAGTTGTGCAGAAAAGTGACATATGCGGAAACAGTCGAAATACGAAAATATCCTTGGTCGGCCACTTACAACCACTATATCTACCACAGTACCACAGTTTCTGAAAATCGGCCGCTGTTGTGATCGAAAGGTGACTTTCTGCTACTACTACACACAAACGCCAGTTATCTGTGATGTATAGTTTTCGCTGAAAAGTGATACACCATGACACTTTTGTCTTTGGCAGAAGTCTGAAATTGCCACAGGTCGACCAATTTCAACCCCCATATCTCCCACACCCCCATAGCTACCGACATCTAACAACTATAGTGCACTACATGAGATTCGATTCTACTACCAAACACAAACATCAATGCTCTATGCTATGTAGTTGTGGCAGAAAAGTGACATATGCGGAAACAGTCGAAATACGAAAATATCCTTGGTCGGCCACTTATAACCACCATATCTACCACAGTACCACAGTTTCTGAAATTCGGCCACTGTTGTGATCGAAGGTGACTCTGCTGCTACTACTACACACAAACGCCAGTTATCTGTGAACTATAGTTTTCGCTGAAAAGTGATACACCATGACACTTTTGTCTTTGACAGAAGTATGAAACATGCCATAGGTCAATTACTTTCAACCCCCATTTCTCCCACACCCCCATAGCTACCGACATCTAACAACATAGTGCACTACATGAGATACGATTCTACTACCAAACACAAACACCAATGCTCTATGCAATGTAGTTGTGGCAGAAAGTGACATATGCGGGAACAGTCGAAATACGAAAATATCCTTGGTCGACCACTTACAACCACCATAATCTACCACAGTACCACAGTTTCTGAAATTCGGCCGCTGTTGTGATCGAAAGGTGACTCTGTGCTACTACTACACACAAACGCCAGTTATCTGTGATCTATAGTTTTCGCTGAAAAGTGATACACCATGACACTTTTGTGTTTGGCAGATGTATGAAACTGCCACAGGTCGACCACTGTCGACACCAATTTCTCCCACACCCGCATAGCTACCGACATCTAAGAACCATAGTGCACTACATGAGATACGATTTTACTACCAAACACAAACACCAATGCTTCTATGCTATGTAGTTGTGGCAGAAAAGTGACATATGCGGAGACAGTCGAAATACGAAAATATCCTTGGTCGGCCACTTACAACCACCATATCTACCACAGTACCACAGTTTCTGAAATTCGGCCGCTGTTGTGATCGAAAGGTGACTTTCTGCTACTACTACACACAAACACCAGTTATCTGTGATCTATAGTTTTTCGCTGAAAAGTGATACACCATGACACTTTTGTCTTTGGCAGAAGTATGAAATTGCCACAGGTCGACCATTTCAACCCCCCATATCTCCCACACCCCCATAGCTACTGACATCTAAGAACCATAGTGCACTACGTGAGATGCGATTCTACTACCAAACACAAACACCAATGCTCTGTGCTATGTAGTTGTGGCAGAAAAGTGACATATGCGGAAACAGTCGAAATACGAAAATATCCTTGGTCGGCCACTTGCAACCACCATATCTACCACAGTACCACAGTTTCTGAAAATCGGCCGCTGTTGTGATCGAAAGGTGACTTTCTGCTACTACTACACACAAACACCAGTTATCTGTGATCTATAGTTTTCGCTGAAAAGTGATACACCATGACACTTTTGTCTTTGGCAGAAGTATGAAATTGCCACAGGTCGACCACTTTCAACCCCCATATCTCCCACACCCCCATAGCTACCGACATCTAACAACTATAGTGCACTACATGAGATACGATTCTACTACCAAACACAAACATCAATGCTCTATGCTATGTAGTTGTGGCAGAAAAGTGACATATGCGGAAACAGTCGAAATACGAAAATATCCTTGGTCGGCCACTTACAACCACCATATCTACCACAGTACCACAGTTTCTGAAAATCGGCCGCTGTTGTGATCGAAAGGTGACTTTCTGCTACTACTACACACAAACGCCAGTTATCTGTGATCTATAGTTTTCTCTGAAAAGTGATACACCATGACACTTTTGTCTTTGGCAGAAGTATGAAATTGCCACAGGTCGACCACTTTCAACCCCCATATCTCCCACACCCCCATAGCTACCGACATCTAACAACCATAGTGCACTACATGAGATACGATTCTACTACCAAACACAAACATCAATGCTCTATGCTATGTAGTTGTGGCAGAAAAGTGACATATGCGGAAACAGTCGAAATACGAAAATATCCTTGGTCGGCCACTTACAACCACCATATCTACCACAGTAACACAGTTTCTGAAAATCGGCCCGCTGTTGTGATCGAAAGGTGACTTTCTGCTACTACTACACACAAACGCCAGTTATCTGTGATCTATAGTTTTCTCTGAAAAGTGATACACCATGACACTTTTGTCTTTGGCAGAAGTATGAAATTGCCACAGGTCGACCACTTTCAACCCCCATATCTCCCACACCCCCATAGCTACCGACATCTAACAACTATAGTGCACTACATGAGATACGATTCTACTACCAAACACAAACATCAATGCTCTATGCTATGTAGTTGTGGCAGAAAAGTGATATATGCGGAAACAGTCGAAATACGAAAATATCCTTGGTCGGCCACTTACAACCACCATATCTACCACAGTAACACAGTTTCTGAAAATCGGCCGCTGTTGTGATCGAAAGGTGACTTTCTGCTACTACTACACACAAACGCCAGTTATCTGTGATTTATAGTTTTCGCTGAAAAGTGATACACCATGACACTTTTGTCTTTGGCAGAAGTATGAAATTGCCACAGGTCGACCACTTTCAACCCCCATATCTCCCACACCCCCATAGCTACTGACATCTAAGAACCATAGTGCACTACGTGAGATGCGATTCTACTACCAAACACAAACACCAATGCTCTGTGCTATGTAGTTGTGGCAGAAAGGTGACATATGCGGAAACAATCGAAATACGAAAATATCCTTGGTCGGCCACTTGCAACCACCATATCTACCACAGTACCACAGTTTCTGAAAATCGGCCGCTGTTGTGATCGAAAGGTGACTTTCTGCTACTACTACACACAAACACCAGTTATCTGTGATCTATAGTTTTCGCTGAAAAGTGATACACCATGACACTTTTGTCTTTGGCAGAAGTATGAAATTGCCACAGGTCGACCACTTTCAACCCCCATATCTCCCACACCCCCATAGCTATTGACATCTAAGAACCATAGTGCACTACGTGAGATGCGATTCTACTACCAAACACAAACACCAATGCTCTGTGCTATGTAGTTGTGGCAGAAAAGTGACATATGTGGAAACAGTCGAAATACGATAATATCCTTGGTCGGCCACTTGCAACCACCATATCTACCACAGTACCACAGTTTCTGAAAATCGGCCGCTGTTGTGATCGAAAGGTGACTTTCTGCTACTACTACACACAAACACCAGTTATCTGTGATCTATAGTTTTCGCTGAAAAGTGATACACCATGACACTTTTGTCTTTGGCAGAAGTATGAAATTGCCACAGGTCGACCACTTTCAACCCCCATATCTCCCACACCCTCATAGCTACCGACATCTAACAACCATAGTGCACGACAGGAAAGACGATTCTACTACCACACACAAACACCAAAGCTCTATGTTATGTAGTTGTGGCAGGAAAGAGAAGTATACGGAGATTCGTATTTTTGGTCGAAATATGAAAACGCCCTGCACTGACCAACTTTAATCATTATATCTCCCACATCCCCACAGCTTTCGGCATTCGGCCAACGTTGTGCACGACAGGAAACTCCATGCTACTTCCACCCACAAACATCAGTGATCTGTGCTAGGTAGTGGTGGCTGAAAAGTGAAATATAGGAAAAAACACGTCTATTTTTATATATATATATAAGATTGCGTTTTAGTATTTATCAGCCCCGTTACAGTTTGACCAGCCAGAGCTTATTATTCTCAACTTCCAGCCACTGCCTCTACCATACATAAAAGGCAATTCTTTTCACCGCCGAAGCAAGATCTGATTGAGACCGGAGCAAACGCGATTCTGACCTAGTTACTGGCTAACTTTTCAGCTTCATCGGCTGCCTTGTTTCCCCTTATTCAAACGTGGTCCTGCACCCAGCAGGACAAAACTTCCTTTACACAAGATTGGAGGGATAAGAGGGAGTCCTGTATGTCCTGCACCAAACAATCTACTGTGTACATTTTTACTAATGCAAGAATACAGCTTAGGGAATCACAACATATAATGATACTCGTATCGAGCATTACATTCATATGCTGGAACGACTTCACTAAAGCTTAACACTTGGCGGTTTAAATGCTGCACCTGCTATATGGCGTGTATTTGCGGGTCGCTCGAGGTAACCTTATGTAGCAACCTATTGTGTTAGTATGCTTAAACCCATAGGTGTATTCCGGGGTAAATGTGTGATGCCGATTTAAAATATGTCTACAAACATTAATAAAATCATTGTGAGTGGTAAACAGTTTGTTATACCCAGACAGTTCTAAAATTGTTCTGGGCCTCTTTAAAAGCCAGTGAAGAGATTTACTCCAACCCAGGTGATAAAAAGAGAACAGCTCAAACCCATATTCTTCTAAAATATCCCTTGTACTGTGACTGAATGGTTTAGTTGCTCTATTGCAATGGGTATAAAGCCATTCGAAAATTGTATGAATATCTATTTTGCACACGAGACTACCTGATGTTATTGTAATGTGCATGAAGTGTCGCTCCATGAGTAGATGTCGGCAGATGGTAAACGGCGGCTCGCCCGATTCAGCAGAAATGCTGACAATCAGACTGGTGAGGTAGGCATCTATGATGATCCGAATTCCTGCATGGTGGACACTATCAAAAATCCGGAGATAACTGTCCCATGCCGAACGGTATACGATGGAACTGTACTCCAACTGCAACCGTACAAAGCCTCTACAAAATTGTAACAGGCAGTAACGGTTGGCACCCCATGACCTATTACACAGATTACATAATGGGTTTTCTCGTCTGAGAAACGAAAACTTATGTGTACTGATCATTCATCCAGTCTGTTTGGCGTGAGTTGTAGCTCCCACTCAGAGCCTCTCTGGCTAGACAATGTGCAACAAAAAAATAATTAAGAAGTCATCAACATATAAGGAGTACCAGAAAGGACTTCTTATTATGGTTTACATACTGTTAATATCAATAGTGAAAAGGATGTCGCTTAAAACTGACCCTTGAGGAACACCGTTTTTCCAAGAAAAGGTTGCCGACTCGGTACCTGAAATAACGTCCTGATAAAAACGGTTTTTTTAAAAAAACCTGTTGGGTTTTCTCTAAAACACCATTCATGTTATGTTTTAAAATAACATGCCACCAAGTTTAATCATAGCCATTTTGATATCTAAGAACACGCCAACAACATATTGGCTGCAAACAAAGTCATCTTGTATCACCATTTCCAGCAGGATCCGATTGTCCAATGTGGAGCGAATTTCCTGAATCTACACTGAAAGTGGCTGAGGAGATTTCTAAATTCAAGACACCAAACATTGTCAGCTCGTTAAGGTGATGCTACCATAACTACCAGGTAGCATTTTGTCCTTTCCTGATATTAAAGCAGGATTAATGTTGCTTCTTTCCATGAGTCGGAAAAGTATCCCTTGATCTATAAACAGTTAAAAATATCTGGAAGGTACTTTTTAGGTTCTGTACTAAGAAGCCTCAACATCTGGTACCGGATCAGGTCAGACCCTGGCACGGCGTCATTGGTGCTGTTCAGTGCTGACGCTAGCTCCCATGATGTAAAAAGGCCATTGTACTCATGTGTATCCTACGAATCGAAGCTCAAAAGGCCATTGTACTCATGTGTATCCTACGAATCGAAGCTCAGCATGTGCCTTTCGGTAGCAGTTCTTCGTTGTAGTACCCGAATGTCCAAATTGGCAGATGAAATGATGGCAGTGTAAGATTCTGCCATCAGCTGCACTAAGTATTGTGTGACGATGACTTCACCAGATCCAGTAATCCAGATACTGGTGGGCGAGAGTATCTTCCAGATATACGGCGGATAGGCTTCAACACTTTTGACGATGTTTTTGAATGTATAATGTTGCTCACAAAGTTCAATCATGATGTTTTCTTGCTCTCCTTAACTAACTCCTGCAATAAGGAACATTGCTAGGTTGTCAGAAATTGGATGCATCCTTAAATGATGCAATGCCCTTCTGTGACCTTGAATAGCAAAACAACATTCGCTGTTCTACCACGGGATGGGCATTCCTGGCAGCATCCCTGAGCTTTTCGGCATGGAAACATCAGCCGACTGGTGAATCACTTCCTTGAAACAATTCATTTGCATTGGTTATTGCCTCCACCACGTTCAAACTCTATGTACATAAATATAGGGTAGTGGTTGCTTCCACGAAGGTCACAATCCACATTCAAATGTAAGGACTCCACAGTTTAAGGAGAGGACAGTGAAAAACCATTGGCAGATGATGAACCGCAAGCAGTGGTGAAATGAGTCATTTGTCCCGTGTTCAGGATACAAACTTCGTGTTGCTCTATCAATCTGCCAATTACTCGGCCCCTGGGGCAACTGGTGGTTGAAGCCCATTATGCTCTATGGGCTCTGAAATCGCCCACCAGCAGAAATGACCGCGTAAGTTACCGCAAAATATGTCAGCTGGTTGTGAATAACTGGTACTCTGGGTGGTAGATAAATAGAGCATACGGTCAGTTGTATGTGACCATGTATTCTCATTACTACTGTTTGTAAAGAATGGTTGAGAGCAATAGGTTCAAAGTGGAAGGTGTTTAGAACAAATCTCAGCCACTCATCCCCTCATTATATCACCCCCACTACCATCCTTCCTATTTTGGGCATAATTTCTTCAGGCTACATATCTGTGGATCTAAAGTGTGTCTCCTGTAGACGGAGACACACTGGTTCAAACCTTCTCAAGAGCTATACATTTGTTTGTGAGCCTGAAAGACGATTTTTCACTCAAGTATGCCAGCCATCCCATCTATTTAATTTCACTCACCCCGGTTCGGGTGGGTTCTCGGACGGTGACAGTTAAGGAATGGGACGATGTTAGTCCACCATCATTTCTTCGGGTCTGAAGACGAATCAGATTGTGAGAAGGCCTTAAAGACTGGTGGATCTTTTTTACCGCTGAGGCTTTCACACCCTCCTTTCCCTGCCAGGTGGTGTTCTTGGGGGAGAAGAGAAAGGGGCATTCACAAACAACCTTGGATCCAAATGTTTAAATTTCGGATCACGAACGTTTTGCAAAGTTTGTCATTCACCTGATGGTGCCGTTGAAGAAACTTTTTCCACTGCAGGTGTTGCTGTTGCTGCAGAAGCAGAGCGACTTTCGCTTGTAGAAATAGCAACAGATGGCTGTGCTCTGCTGGTGGAATTTTGAAACCTACTGCTGATGTGGTAGGTATTACAGACGTATTGCTACAAACATCCGCGATCTTAGGCATTATAACCTTAGCAGCGTTTGCACCACATTTTCACTGCATGTGGTACTCATGCCAGACGCTTTCTTTCCTGATGGGAGCTGACAACGTCTTCGCAAAGCTAATTGCGCAAACAGGTGATGCTAGAGCCTTACAACCCTTATTGATTCGCCAGACAGAATTCACTCTTTTGTTTTCAGTTCCTGCACTTTGTAATGAACCAAGGTTTTTAGGTATTTACAAGGAATTATTTTGACTATTACATAGTATTCTAGATGCTAGGTCAGTTGCGACAGGTATTGTTAACAATTGAGCCAGAAAAAATGTATAAAATTTTGAGGCGATGACCCACTTAGTAGGTCAGGCAAGTCAGTGATTTCACACAACCAACGACGTAATTCCACCAGTAATCAAAACTATATATTAATGTTATAACGTATTTATAAACTTTAAACTTTTAGGTATCATATATGATATCTTGGGCTTCAATGCCGACTTTGTTTACGTCAGTGGAAGTGTGATTGTATTTTCTTTTCACCTGATTTCCAGGCTTGACTGGTGACGTGATCACTGAGCTTGTCAATTGTATTAATCCAGGTGAATCTGACATGGAGTTTGATGAATCTGATGATGAAGATGATGCCTTGATGCAAACAGATCAAAGTGAAGAAAGTGCTTCGAAAGAGGAAGCCGTGCCTCTTGTTTAAATACGACAAATAAATTAGATCTGGTGGCATACAAATGAGTTAGAATAAGTGTGTTATTATAAAGTAATTACATTTTGCTAAACTCTGAATATGAAAACATTTCCCAAGAAAGAAAAAGATCAAGATGTCCTGTTCCACTTCCACCAATGGAGATAAGGCACGGAAGTATGCTTCAGTTGCCTGAAATGATGAATCATGTTCAGCAGAACAGGTCAAAATGCAGGGCAGAAGGCTGCAAAGACCTTTACTTTGTATGGTGTGAGTAGTGTAAAGTGTTCCTTTGTGTCACTACTGACAGGAATTGATTTAACAAATTTCACAAGTGGTAAAATTAAATTAAGACAAATAATGTTAACAGTGATCCATGTGTCAGTATCAAGAAAAGAAAGACTACTTTGAATATTATTACTATTGTAATTTTGTTTAAATATTTTGAATTGTTTACTTGATGTTGAAAATTTTGATATCACATTTGTATTTTGGCCTATCTAGAGATCTAGAACAAATGTGAATAATGTGTGTATTTTTTATGACTTGTTTTTTGTAATCAAGCAACATGAAGCAGTAAAGTTGTGTTATAAAAAATTTACTATGTTTAACACGTTGACTGCCACAGCAATTTTCACAAATCTGGCCAAAAATGACATTTTGGTTTAATCACATTATATTGTGTAAGGTATCCCTCGTTATATTTGCAATATTTGGTTAGAATCGGGCCGAGTTTAGTTTAACTTAGTATCCGGTACCACACTTTAAATCGAGTTGACAACACTTTTCATACACTAAAGTGAATAAATAATCCATAACTAAAGTAAATAACATATAAATTGCATTAAATCAGCGATATTCCAATATAAAATAGGTATTCCCAGGTAAAAGTAAACTTGTAACACCAGATACTGACATTACTTAACGAGTTGCTATGAACCGATTTAGACGAAGTAAATGATAAATAATGGCAAGTAGAATGCATAAATAAACCTTTTATCGTGTTTAATAAACTTTATTTCAGAGATAAACAGATAATTTCAATACCAGGCAAATCTAACCTTTAATTTTGGCATATAACAGACTTTGGTATTTCTGAAGTGATTTTCGTCCAGTAAAGAGTATAAAAGTCTAATAATACACAGGCCTAGAACCATTATAAACATAACTTCACATTTAAATACAGTTTAGCAAGTATTTTAAGGAAATAGACTGGATGTTTGAATAATAGTCGGAAGTAGTATGAAGATATCACATTGTAATGAAACTTGACCATTTTAGAGTCCTAAAAGTAGTCATAATAATCCTTAGACAGTGTAGTAGATTAATTAACAGATTTCTGATAGTTTTCAAGAGGTTAATAATCAAAAGAAGTAATTGTGTAGGATTTTGAATACTCACTCCCATAAACAGTTCACATAAATAATTTGAAGTCTTTTAAGTAGTTTCAGGATATAAAAAAGTAGAGGAACACACTGCTAATAATATTGTCTTTCAGTTTTAATAGGTGTTAAGCTATTTCAAGCCGTAAAATACGAGATATCAGTAAATAAACAGGAGCCGGTAAACCAACTAATTTGTTCGACTTTTCGGAATTAATTCTAACACTATTAAACCATTTCAAGAGCGCTAAGAGCATGTAAATACCAGTTAACACTCATAATTAATTTTCTAAACACATTTAAAGGCATTTCACTAACCTGTTGTATGATAATCCAATCACAAAATAACTTGCTATAGACACTGCACATATAAAATGCTTCTGCACTGATTTTAAACACAGTCATACAGTAAAAAGTAGAGAATAAATTAAAACAGCCATAAGGCGAAGTAAATTCATCTAAATCTTGTAGTTTCCACCTTTTAAGTATTTTTAAACATAAAATGAACACGTAAAATAGTATAACCGACTTTGACATTTTTTCATTTAAAAGCCTACTTAGATTCCGGGTTAAAAAATTAGCTTGTTTTAATAATCCATTCTTTTAGCTTCCTACATATTTATTTCATGCCGTTTGAAGCAATAGAACAGATGTTATAGGTTTCCTAAATTCACTCAACACTAAACACACGTGTAAATATTTGAATAATTTATTGTGCCTCAGATATAACAGCTACAAAGATGAAATAAACTTCAAAATACGCAGTTTAATTTAGACTTCACACTCATAATTTCTCTGGCGTCATAATCCATAAACCTTCAGAGTTATAAATAAAAAGATAAATAAAGATTACAACTGACTGTTAGAATTACCGATTTTACGATAACGCAACAGATCTAAATAAAGTTCATATTTTGGTAGAATCTAAAATCGGGAATAATATTTTAAACATAATTCGAAATTATTACTAAAGCCGATTTTAAATAATAAGATAACCGAGCATTGACTAACTCGGTAATCCATTTAACACATCTATATTTGGTCATTTGTTGAAGAGAGAAGCGGTCAGGTGACCCGAGCTTATATAAGTCAGCTAGGAGGTGTTGAAGTCGCGTCCGGTATCCAGTCTTGTTTGAACCTTCGTGGTGGAAGCACGCGTGCTTAGCGATGCTAGGAGCGTGGGGAACGGTGGGTAAAGCTGACGTCACGGAAAAGTAGCGCGGAACGATTCGACAACCATGTGGACCTTGAGCTAGTGGCGGCCATTGTTTGAAAATTTAGTCCATCGTCATTTCACAATCAGTGTCAGGAGATGTGTATTTTGAACCTTTGCTTTATTTTCACCGGGGGAAATGCGGTTTTGCTCTTGATTCTCAACTTGTAATTTTTGGAGAAGAAGAATGTCCGATTGCCTTACTAGCTGTGACATTGTAATATTTATGTGAAGATTTTGGAAAATATATCTCAGTGATTTCGACTGGTGACTTTCATTTCATTCTTTAGTACCCTTCTTGTGGTGGGTGAAAACTACAAGTGGCGACTGTGGTCAATTTTTCTTACAGCTAGTATAAACATTTTAACATGGTTACAGAACTTTCTATTTGACTTAGAATATTTTGGGACTACATCTGGTTCAGTGACTTAGTCGATACCATCCCCCAGTATACGACTAGGCCCTGACAATTGTTAAAAACTCTAATTCTAGTGCATTGTTATCATCAAAAAGCATAAAAAATGTTTTTTTTTTAAAAAAAAGCTCTTACGAGTTATCTCGTAGTTGGCTTCTGTAACAGAAATCTCTTCGCGGAAGCCAACTACGAGTTAACTCGCACCCAGACACGCTTCGACCTATCGCTTCTCTAAAGCTGAATTATTGATACGCGTCCATATTCGTTACTAGTATCTCAGAAATTGTTGAGTGCATCAACATTTACGCCTTTCTTGAGTGTTTTTTTTTATAATTATTGGTATAATTGAATTATCAAGAACCCAATATGGATAAGAAAAGACCACTGACTCAAAATGAAATTGAGTACTACGTAAATCTAAGTGATTCAGAATTTGACGGGATTTTTGACGAGGATGGTAATGACAGTAGCGATTATGAAACTTCTGAGAATTCAAGTGATAGTGAAGATGAAGTTGTCTCCGAACCTGAAGTTGATCCCGAATTTGAAGAAAATGATGATGATTCCCAAGCAACAATATCAAATGCGAATGATAATTTGTGGACAGAAATTCAGCAAAATCCTGAATTATTTATTTTCCAAGAAAATGTTGGTGTGAAATTGGATACGACAAATTTTACAGTACAAACGCTGGTGGACTTATTTTTTTCGGATGAATTTCTTGCATTACTGGTGGAACAAACTAATTTATATGCTGCGCAAGAAATTGAAACACGTAAAGAAATGAAAAAATCTAATAGGTTATCAAAGTGGCAAGACGTCAGTACTGCAGAGATGAAGGTTTTTTTGGGACTTTTGTTGCAAATGGGACCTTGTACTTTTCCATCAATTGAACATTACTGGAGCACTAACAAGCTATATAATGTAAACTTTTGGCGCTCACATATGAGTCGAAATCGATTCCAGTTGTTACTTCGTTATTTTCATTTGGTTGATAACTCAATACCATCTGCCGACAGATTACACAAGGTGAGACCAATTCTAAATCATTTCAATAATATTATGCGTGAAAACTATGTACCAGATAAAAATATTTGTATTGACGAATCTATGATGCTATGGCGGGGTAGATTGGTTTTCCGCCAATATATAAAAAATAAAAAACACAAATATGGTATCAAACTGTATGAACTATGTGAGTCCGACGGTCTTGTAATGAAAATAAAGATTTACAGCGGAAAATGTGTGGAAACTGTTAAAAATGTAGGTCACACTACTGATGTTGTTTTACATTTACTTGAGGACTATCTCGATAAAGGATACACGGTTTACATGGATAATTTTTATAATTCTGTTGCTCTTACAAAACTGCTAAATACACGAAAAACTTATGTGTGTGGAACCCTACGAAATAATAGAAAAGGAAACCCCAGAGATGTGGTAAATCGTAAACTGAAAAAAGGGGAGTGTATCTGGCAGCAAAATGGTCCTGTTACTGTATGTAAATGGAAAGACAAACGAGATGTCCTTAGCATTTCAAACATGCATGCTGTTGAAATGGTAGAGGTGCCCAATCGCAATGGAAAAATTACTATGAAAACGAATATAATTTGAGATTACAATAATGGAATGTCTGGCATTGACCGATCAGATCAAATGCTTTCGTACTACTCATCTCTAAGAAAGACTATTAGATGGCCCAAAAAGGTTTCATTACATATTATAGAGATATATATACACAATGCTCATAAAATTTTTCAAAAAGTAACTTCTTCTAAAATAAAACTGATAAAGTTCAGAGAAGAATTCGTCGTCGCGTTGATTGGAGAAGAGATTGAACCAGTTTCGAAAAAAAATAAATTGCAAGAGCTCCACTATTTAGAGTGTCTACCACCTACTGAGAAAAAAGAGCGTCCGACAAAGCCATGTCGTATATGTACCCAAGCAAAAAAACGCCGAGAAACGCGTTATTTCTGCCCAATCTGTAAAGAGAAGCCAGCCCTCTGCGTGGAAGATTGTTTTAAGAAGTTCCACAAACAATAAAATATTACTTTATTTCTTGAATTTGAAATAATTTTTATAATTACAATTTTTGTTCGTTTTTTTAATAAATTTTCTGTTCATGCAAGCCAGCATTGATTTTTTGTTCTTTTCCCAGAGGCCATCTATCGATATTAGCACTAATATATTACGAGTTTAATCGTAGCTGTACAAAAATGGCAAGTAAACACAGGACGAGATAACTCGTAGTTGGCGTCCTAGAAGAGAACACAACCTACGAGTTATCTCGTAGTTGGCAGTCAACGTGTTAAAAGAGTAAATTATTCAGGATCATTCATTTTTAAATAGCATTAACACAAAGTAAATAACACAATAGTAGCTCTCTTGCACTTTTATCATGGGCTCAGGACTGAAGAGGTTAAGGAGTTGCTCGGACTCTTTATCAATAATATCCTTGCAAGTGATCGCACCTTTACTGTGAACTCCATGATCTTCTCAGACTTAAGGAGTAGGACATCCTGCTTGCTTGTAGATGTTTCCAACAGCAAAGTCCCGTTCTGCAGCTTTTTTACACATTTTAGAGTTCCAGGGATTCTTTCCAAGCCTTTCTGTAAATAAAAAGTAGATATCTTTTCAAACGTTCCCTCGACTCTTTTGACATTCTCAGGACGAGGGCTTTCGACCCATTTCAATTCTTTGGATATTTGGAATACTCTGCGACCCGACCACGACACAGGTAGAAGTAGTATTTTTTTTCCCGTTCTGTCCTTTGAGTTTGAAGGAAATAAAAGTTGAGTGACGTGGAGCCCTACATCACGCCACCAAGCCCAATACAACAGGGGTGCGGCAGGTGCTCCTGAGGTTGTACGCTAGTGAGTGCTTGACCTCACCACCCATTCACCTCCTCGGCACGTTACTCACCTTGAGATTGAGGGTTTTTTTTTAGATAGGTTTATACCGTCTTTGCGATCCGGGTGATGAAGTCAAGGTACATGTTTCCTAGACACACAGCGTTTCACTGCCAAGCCATACGATGGCCATTGAAACGTGCAAGGAGTTTACAGTGTGAGAAATTTTCGGAGTTAAGTTGTGAGCTAGGTTACCACGAGTTTGCAAAACCCATACCTGGCACTTGCACACAGGCGCCAGCAGGGGACAGTTCAGAGTCCAGCCGCTAGATAGCGGCAGCATATATCACAGAGATATTAATAAACCGCATCAATGGCGTTGACAAGGATTGAGCGTGTAACTGTTGATAACAGCACAACATATCACACAGACATCCATAAAATGTGTGTTTTTTTTTTAATAAGTAGCCTTTAAGTTATTTTTTTTTTTAGTTTCGGAAATATTTTTGTTTTGCTGTAGAATTCCTATGTAAACATTTTATTCGCTGAATTTTCTCAAGGATTATGATCGCACCAACACCCATCACAGGTATGGATATGCTATGTATATTTTGTTCAGGTTAGTTGTATTTCGTTTAGGCCAGCCACGGTTTATCACATATTGTCGTACTAATTAGCATACCTTATAACCCCCAAACGACAAACTTTACACAAACGAAAAAAGCTGATTTTTATTTCTATCAGTGTCCCCACCATATGATTTTTTATGCAAGTAGTTTTTTAATGTTCAGTGATGTTATACAAATTGCATTTTTCCACATTTTACAGGAATTGAATTAATTTATGGAGTTAGCAAAATACATCGGAGATTCCAGGTTTTCTTACAATGTACCAGTAGTATTGTACTCTAAGTGCTAGGTATGTTAAAGAAAAAGAAACTTGTTATAACACTTTTTATTTTTATAACATTATTCTACACATTACACAGCTCTTGGTTTAATAATTCAAAAAATAAAATCAAACAAAGGGTATATGTCATAAAATGTGTGGTAATCATATTCTAAAACAGATTTCAGATCTTCCAGATCATCAAACTTCTGATTTTGATTCTGCTCTTGTAAAAATTAGGAAGAGCCCCAAAAGACATAGGTGTCAGGTTTTTGTTCTTTCGTGTTGGTAGATCTATCCAATCATCAGTGAAGATCAACTTATATTGAATTTTAGCAACTGGAAGACAGTGGTAGGCTTTTACATGAACAACACGTGGTGCCCCAACACCTGTTCCAGGTCGTATACTTTTATAATACAGATAGTTGTCAAATGATCTGAAAAAAGAATGGTCAAGGTACTCTACTGAGTATGGGACAGACTTTCTGCTTCTGTGCACACTAAAATTTAGTCCACAGGAACATTGATGTTTTGTTTGATTGATTTTAGCCTCTGCTCACTGTTCTACTTGCTTGTACTTTTACTCTAAAACCAAATTATTTATGATAGATATGTGCAACAAACTGTTTTAAACATGTGTATTTCTATTCTGATAAGAAAAATGGAAGGAAGGCTCAAGTACAGTAGAGTCAAGGTGGGAAGAGTACGAGGAGATAATTTATTTATTTATCGTATGATTATTTATGAGATACACAATAGGAAATATACATATGACAAGCTTGTACAATTTCATATCTCGAGATCTAATGTTTTAGTCCAGTCAACTGCACTGATCGACGCATCATGGATTTCCGCCATTGTTCCCTTGTAGGCCCGAAGAGGACAGTCAGAAACGATGTGATTTATTGTCTGTAAAGCGGCTCCACAGTCACAATTTGCAGAATCTACCCAGCCCCATTTGTATAATAAGTAGGCGCATCTGCCTTGTCCTGTTCGAATTCGGTTGATGATTCTCCACTGCCGCCTAGGGAGTTCGAAACCTTGTAACCTTACTGAGGGGTCCTCAACTAGATTTTTATTGGCTACTGATGACTGCTCCCACTGAGTTTTCCACAGCTTATTGGTGTTGAAAGAGGACTCTGTGAGGTTGATTGCTGTGCGCCATGGTGGTTTTCTTGATTTCAAGCGTTGGTGTTTCGCTTGAATTATGTCTTGATGTATAGGCAGCCGAGGGTTCTTCAGGATATTTTTCCAGATTTTTAAAAGAGCTTCTGATCTTCTTAGTGCTGGGGGTGAGATGTTGCATAGCACTGGAAGCCATATGGTGTTCGTACTATGAATACATCCCGTAATTATCCTCATTGCCTGATTAAGTTGCACATCTACCTTCTTTGTATGGACACTATTGATCCAGGATGGGCAGCAGTATTCAGCAACAGAGTATGACAGAGCTAAGGCTGTGGATCTTAGAATGTGAGCACTGGCTCCCCATGAAGTACCAGCAAGCTTATGGAGAATATTGTTTCTAGTTTTGACTTTGGCAACCACATTTGAGAGATGCTGTTTGAAAGTTAGAGTTCTGTCCAGTGTTATACCCAGATATTTTGGTGTGCCGCAAAAAGGCAATAGTTGGCCTCTGAATTTAACTTCTGGTTTATAGTGTGCTTGTCTGTTGCGCAAATGAAATGTTGAAATAACTGTTTTCTGAGGATTTAGATGAAGGCACCATTTCTTGAAGTAGTCATCTAACTTTTCCAGATCAGCTGATAAAGTTGTTTCCGCATCAGAAAAGTTGGGGTTCTAGTTCACCAAACAAATGTCATCAGCGTAAGTAAATTTTCTTGAAGATGTTTCCGGTAAATCATGAGTATACAAATTGAATAGAAGGGGTGCTAAAACAGATCCTTGGGGTAAACCATCATTTAGTATAAATATTCTGCTTCTGTCGTTATCAGAGTATATCTGAAAGTATCTATTGCTCAACATGTTGTTAAGTAGTTCTGTAAGTTTTCGACATGGGATAATACTCAAAAATTTCAGAAGAAGTCCTTCTCGCCAAACAGTGTCATAAGCAGCTGACAGATCCAAAAAGGCAGCCACACTTACTGATTTATTCCAAGGCAGAAAATAAAGAGAAGTAGAGAACCTATGTACTGTAATAGGGAAGTGAGGAGGTTAAAGAGGTTGGTAAGAAAAGAACATAACAGAGTTAAGAGACAGCAGGGTAGTAGAGAATATTTGAAACAACTAAACAAGGACTTAATAACAGCAAAGAAAATGGCTAAAGATGGGTTTATGAAGAGTATTGTCAGTGCAGGAGGACCATTTACTGATGCATCTAGAAACTTCTATGGCTATATCAGGAAACTGACGGGAAGGGAGGGTGTAGAGACACTTATAGATAAGGATGGAGAAGAAGTTACTGACGATTTGAAAAAGGCAGAGATTTTAAGTAACTGGTTCAGTGAAAGCATTAGGGACAATGAATCAGAAACAGGAGGGTCTAATTCGGAGAACGAGTTTAACAACACAATTAGAAATTACGATAGTAAAAAATTTGATATCCATCCTGAGGAAATCATGAAGGAAATAAGAAAGCTGAAAAAACATAAAGGGGCTGGTGAAGATAATATTACTACAGATATCTTAAAGATAGCCGGATGTGACATTGTACCTTATCTTGAAATATTATTTAAATTGAGTCTAGACACTTGCTGCTTACCACAGGACTGGAAAAGTGCAATAGTAGTACCGGTACATAAGGGAGGGGTGAGAAATAGAGTTGAGAATTACAGGCCAATCAGTTTGACATCTGTGGTAGGTAAATTAATGGAAAGATTGATATGCAACCACATCAGAAATATATGTGAGGAACGTAATTGGTTTTCAAGCAGGCAACATGGTTTCAGGCAAGGATATTCATGCGAATCTCAGTTGGTGGGATATATACAAGATATTTCAGATGAAATGGACAAGGGAGGCCAAATTGATAGTGTAGCACTAGATCTGTCTAAGGCGTTCGACAGAGTAAGCCATAAAATGGTAGTAAATAAGGTAAAAACCATTGGAGTGGATAAGAAAGTGATTTGCTGGGTAGAAGAATTTTTAAAAGGTAGAAAACAGAAAGTTGGGGTAGGAAATGTAGTATCAAAAGAAGTGGAAGTAAAAATGGGTGTGCCACAGGGTAGCGTGTTGGGACCATTGCTATTCATTATTCTAATGAATAATTGTGTTGATTGTTTACTATCTGAAATTAGATTGTTTGCAGATGACATAATGCTGTATAAAAGAATCAAAATGATAGAGGATTGTAAACAGTTGCAGGGTGATCTGGACAGGATATCTAATTGGGTTGGTAAACATGGAATGAAGATAAATGCAAAGAAGAGTCAGCTTATTAGATACACAAATAAAAAACAAAAGGTTAATTATGAATATAAGGTGGGGAAAGAATTGCTTGCTGAAGACTTGAAATGCAAATATCTTGGAATTAGTTTTGATAACAAACTTAACTGGGCAGGACACATAGGACAGGTGGTAGGAAAAGGTTTCAAAGTTTTGCACCTGTTGTAGAGAGTGATGAGGGGATGTACAGGAGAAGTAAAGGAACTGGGTTACAAAACTTTGGTGAGACCATTGCTCGAATATAGTAGTGTAATATGGGACCCTCATTTTACGTATCAAATACAGGAGTTGGAGAGGGTGCAAAGAAGGGCTGCTAGATTTATTTCTGGAAATTTTCGCAGAATGCAATCAGTGATAGATATGATAAAGGAGCTGAAATGGGATACATTGCAAGACAGGAGGAGGATGAGGAGGGTCATGGGAGTGTACAGGGAATATACTGGCGATGAGTCATGGAAAGAGATTGCACTAGTATGAAAAGTAGTGCATGGAAGGGAAAAGATGACCATGACCACAAGCTGGCACTCGATTTCAGGCACAAGGGTGTGGGAAGATTCTCTTTTTTAGGTAAGGGTGTCAGGGATTGGAATGAGTTACCAAGAGAAATGATGAATAATTTACCGAAAACTTTGAGAGAATTTAAAGATAAAATTTGTAGAGGGAAAATGTAGGTGGGTGCAGGATAGGGGGAAGATGGGTGTGTAGGGAAATTGCCACCGGAGCCTGTGCTCCATTGCAATTAAATTAAATTAAAGGACATCCATCACTGCACAGTACAGGTTTTTCTTAGTCTTCTGGAATAGGAAGCTGCGAAAGCACAAAACTTGATAAAACTCTTGCAAAATCGTGTGATGTCAAACCACCGTTTCAAGAAAATAATAGCCAGCATTGCTACTTAGGTTATAAATTATGAACTAGATATTCATTTTCTAATAAAGGCTTTAAACAGTTAATTTTGGGGACTGCTTGTAAATCCATAGTAAGAGTAATGTATTTTAGATTTGTCCTATCCGACTTCCTTTCCATTCGTGCTTCATTTTTTCTTATAATGTGAGCTTAATAATCAATTTCACCATAATTACCAGTTTTAAAAGATCCACTAATCCTTCTTAGGTTGAAATAGGTTTAGATTCTTTTCTACAATTACCTGTGAAAACCTAGATAGTGAGAGTGGGTTTGCATCTTTCTTTTGGCACAAATCATCTGTGTAGATGTAATATAATTGCCTTTTGAATTTCCAATTTGGCTCAAGATAAAACCTGGTTGATAATTTCTGACAATAATGTGATGCAACTTTAGGCACTGCATTAGAAAACTATTCAAGAGATTCAGCCTCCTTTGTCTTTCTAAGTTTTGTTGTGGCCGGCACTGTTATAGTACCATCTTCAACTCCTTCATTATCGAACTGTTATAGTACCATCTTCAACTCCTTCATTATCTGTATCACCTGCTGTTGAATCTTACAGATTATTTTTTTTTTTTTTTTTTTTATTTTATTTTTTTTTAAATAAAGGATATACTGGCATGAATATTTTCTTTTGATTCTTTCATTCTCCTTTTGATCTATGGACCTTTTCATATTCATTTTCTTCATCAAAGATTTTATAAACAGCTTTTTTTACCTTAGAGCCCCAAAACTGTAAAGTTGTCTTGTCTGTCTTTATCTCTTACAGTTGCACATTGCAACACTTTTATTTTTTCTTTCACATGAGCACCATGGCTTCGTTTTGCTCTTTCCTTTGTATACCATACCACCACTTTCCATTATCAGACCATAATAAGCTTTTTCAAATTTTGTAGCTGCTTTCAACTCATTACTTTTCCAAGTCACTGATTTTACATTATGCCTCTTTTTGCGAGTTCTTTTGGTAGGCTGCTCCTCCAGTTGAAGATCTCTAACATTGTCAATGACCTCGCTGGTGGGTGTCGCTCCGTTTCCCAACTCACACGACACCTCAAAAATGTTTTCAGTGTTCTCTAAATTTCGTAAATCTGAGTTATTTGTAGTTGTATCCAGGTCCAAATTATTCAAAATTCCTTTCTCTTCACTTAGATTTAAATTAGTTTCCTTTACCAGAATTTCATTCGACTCATTCACTTTCAATAATATTCCATCAGCATTAAGTACAAAATTTCCCATGGAGACATCTTATTCTAAGGCTGTTTTTACAGGTACATCTTGGTCTAGGGCCATTTCTATCAGAAAAGCTTCATCTATGGCCATTTCTTCTGCTTCTTTCCTCCTGACAGAAGTTAACCAAATTAAAATTTTTGTCCCCTATCTCTAATATTAATGTAGCATTCCGTTTATGTGTTTTGAAGCTTAATGAAAAAGCAATATTTTTTGTTAGTAAGTGAAATGTTTTGTGTAGCTTCAAAATTTCTTCTGTGATTTAAATAAATTTGAAGACAGTTTATAACCTCAGTAAAAATATTAAGTATACTTAACATTTTGTACAATGTAGAAAACCTCTCAACTCCTTCGCCAAGCTACCAAATTAACCTAGTAGAAATTCTCTTAACTCCAGACCAATATTTACTGGACATCATCAACACATTATTAGTACGCTACAAACTTATTAGTAGAAATAATAATGACTTGTACTTACTTTTTGAGATTATTCAGACTTCAGCAATAAATCCCAGTGTAAAGACGGATGGACCATAGAGACACAGTTAACAGGACCACAACAATGCTCAACATGGGAGCTACTATGTCCGCCAACTCAAACTAAAACACCGGAGTTAAGAGGTTTTCAAAAATCAGCTTTACTTGAATCTTAAATGTTTTGGAATTACAGGGATTGCTGAAAGACAGAATTTTGTTTTTTCTTCAATTTGGCAATAAAATTATAATATTGAAAAAAAAATGGAGTTACGAGGTTTGCTAATTAGTACGACGATATAGGCCCTATGTTTCATGCGTCCAATAGTTTTCCTAATTCTTTTGTAATATGTTGTAAGTATTTTGTTACCTACCTATTACACTAAACAAATAAACAATTACAATTACAAACTACCAGCCTAATCATTCATCGTATTTTATTCACAAAATTTTCGTGCGAGTCAGCCAGTTAATGTTACTTTCAACATATTTTGTTGTCTATCAAGTTAGATATATAACATCCAAGTATGTAAAAGCTGTGCAATATAATAATTAAATCATAACAATAATCGTGTTAAGAACACAATATATGAGGGTGGATTAAGTGTAAACAAAATTTGTGAGTCTTTCTGGTCATACAGATTTAAAAATTCTTCTCAGGCATTCAGCCAGATAAGTTCCACTATGCACTATGTTTCGACTGCTACCTTTACTTTCATCAGATGAAATAATACCGGTAGGTCGAATTTGTTACTGCATCAACATTTCACCAACTGCAATAACTTTTCACAAAATACGACCGACTATTCTTTACGGAGCTGCCTCCAAAACCTGCTGCTCCAAACATTGTGACCCTTTTGTTATTTACCACGCGCCTCTGCACGCACATTGAGTTAGCAAAACTATAGATGGTCACAGAAATGGGATGTGATGTGATCCATCCATCCAGGCTAAGATGGTCCCATCGGGATAGTGACAGTATGAAAGGAACCGAATTAAGACATAAAGAGAGAGTGAAAAAAGCCAATGTTTTACCCATGATAAAAAAAAAAAACACTAACTGTTAAGGTGGATTTTGAAGGATGACTGGCTAAGTTACTGTGGGTACTGTGAAAGTCCGGTCTATAGGTGAGGATCTATGTAGATATTTGTTAGTTATAAAATGAGGATACATACAACCACTTACCCAAAGTGAAGCGCACTTTCGCTCAGTGTGATCCACTCTATGTGGATGTGTTGTCGTTGACCGGACAAAGATTCTTTCTGTTGTAGGAAGTGCACGAACAGCACTGGCGAGAGCATGCAGTACCTGGTACAGCCCCTTATCTATGCCTACCACTCGCTTGCGCCGATGATGAGGTAGATGAAACAGGTTTCCTTCTCTGTACTTGAGTGTTGGTCTCCTAATGACAGCCACTGGAACTGGCCGTGATTTGAGATTCCCTCTTCTTGCTTTCAGTTCTTCAAGTTACTGTGGGTGAAAGGAAAACCTTCATAGCCTGAAGCACGATTCTCACCACAGTTTCAGTACGTCGGAAAAGTTCCACTAGGCCTGTCACAGGCGGACGCGTTGTGTGCACCTTCGCACTGCAAACAGCATTAACTGCACCTGCAGCCCTGACTACAATGACTGTAGAACTAGCAAATAACTTTGGGAAAATGCCGCTGGCAGTGTCTTCTTGGCAATTTTTTTCTGCTTCTCTTCATCGCTTGGCCGGATAATTGTAGTCGTAGATACTTGGCACTGATTAGCTTTGATGAAGACGGCTGTATCTAACCGCTTCCACCACAGTTATGCTAGGTCTAAGGTCTCTTGAACAAGCTCTGCTGTGATGGTTTCTTCTGACAGAATGGACCTTGGCAAGTACATCGGTTGGTAGCAGACTCCATACAATCGAAGCAAGTATTCTACCACCTCGGTATAATCCCAAATGAAACTTGGCAGCACCCACAGTCCTCTAGCCAGAGGAAAACGTCTGTTTGGCAACATCCAAGGGCTGTTTAGATAAGAGAATAACGTTTTTGTGTGTGGAGACCATTATAAACGGTACTGGCCCCTACTCTTCGGCACTCTAAATCATTTTCGATTCACAGTGGTGGAAAATCATCCAGGCCAGGAATGTTAGTGGAAACTTTTGACGAAATTTGCTTTTTTGCTTTTTTTTTAATGTCAATAACTCCTGAACACCAGCGAATTATTCTTGCCTCGCCATTTCCCCTCATCGTTCCTCAGCTATTCGACTGAGAGTCGCGTATCCCTCCCATAGAAGTAGTGATGACAGCTGGTGGAAATATCTAAAGCTCCCTGCTAAAGATATTCTTCTATGGGTTGTCGTCAATGGTTCATATGAGACCTGCAAAGAAATCTGTGACTTGATCCTCTCGCTAGAGTCATTCTTCTCCATTTGAGTGAGAGAGCGCGCCGAGTGAAGACATGTGTGAGCGACGCGTGCACCCTCCGCTCAACTCCACGTAGTGCCACTAAGGGTAGCAGCGCTGCGCCAGCTATACCGCGCCTGCGCACTTGGCTCTGGCTCAGTCACTGCTAGTGTTGCCAAATTAGTGGATTTTCCACCAAAATTGGCAGTTTTGACCCTCCTTTTAGTAGAGAAATATTGCTTTTAGTGGCTAGTGGTTTTTTTCTAGTGGTTCTGTAGAGTTAAGTTTTAATTAATAAAAAGATGATAACTCAAAAACTAAGACACTTACACTTTTCAAAATATATTGCTACCTTATTTCAGTAGTATTTACTTTTACTGCGTAGGAAACATTGAAGCTGACTGAGGTTTTTTTTTAAATTTTTAATTCATTTCACATTAAAGGGTACAATAACAGCTAGTTTAATTGGTTATAATCGATTAAGGTTTTCTAAGAATATTTAATTGTTTTCCTCATTTTATTTAATTAATAATTTTCATTTATTAAAAAAAAGGGCGCTGTTCCGTAATGTCATGACCACTGATTTATTGTTTTTAGTCAAATATGAACACTTACTTTGTGCTATTCAACTTTACAAATGATTAAACCATTCAAGTTCTACTAAAGATTGTGTTTATGTAGAAAATATTTATTATTTTAGCCAATAAAATTAATTGATGAGAGTTATTAATAGAAACGTTTGAACAGATAAATATTTTAAGTTATCCCTTACTTGATCAATGACTTTGAAATTCCTATTAACATTATAAAGCAAATTGGTACCAAAGAATCGTATCAATCTACTGATTATGAAGGAACCAACAAAAATTATTTATCTGAAGAAGATGAGTTAATACAGAGTAGCAATTGATTAAAAATTTTGATGATGATTCGTTAAATTACTAATTGCATGTTGATGTACTCATCATTTATACAGAAATTTAATGTATAGTATATAATAAAGGTAACTGTTTTAACAATATACCCATTATTTTCTTTTGTAATAACCAAATATTTGTTTAGTGGCAAATTTAGTGGTTATAAGAGTAGCACCGCTTTCTGTTAGTGGTTTTCTGGTGGTTTTAGGAGTTGAATCTGGTGGGCAGCAAGTTTAACGGTTGGCAATACTAGTCACTGCTAGGCACTAACAGTGAATGAATCGCTCCGAGGGGTTGCTCCCAAGCGGGGAGCGCTTGGGACCTGGCGGCCAACGTCGAGTGTGAGCCCTTTGGAGCACGCTCCTGCGATATCAACGACCGTCTCTAATATCTCTCCCTCCAAGTGTTAGGGTATTACCACTCCACGGCCCACTCCTGCTTGGAGTGGAACCCCTGAGTGAGAGTATTAGGGTTGTTTCTCGCCGGAAACCTTACGGTGGCAACTAAGTTGAGAACAACACTCCCAATTAGGAATTTGGAGACACGGGTCACCGTAAAGGAAAAAACCGTGCGCAAGATTTTGCATCCACCAGCAGAAGTGGACTGCTAGCTTCAACCAACAGCCCACGCTCCCCGAGCTAACCGAGGGACGCGGGTACGGCGGTACCGTCAGACAGTGACGGTGGAAACCAGTATCAGTACTATGAAGACTCAGATACATGTGACCATGACGAAGCTGACGAAATGGACTGCGCTCCACAAGGAAGGCAACCCAACTAAGATGCCGAATTCCCAACAGTGACGAAAGGGAAAAGACAATGTAGCGAAGAATCCAGCCCAAAAACTGCAGTCAAACAAGTGAAGACAACGGAAGGCATAGCGACCCAAAACCGTTACGCCCTCCTGGGATCTGATACAGAAGAGACCAACAGCATCAGACAAATGGATCAAATGCCTGAAGAGTCCCACCCACCAACAAAGGTGAGTATACCCCCAGCGCTATTTTATAGTGTACATTATTTGAGTTACACCAAAGAACTACACTCAGATGAACGAAACTCTACAAAGGAAAATGAATGGAAAACTAATAGTCAGAAACGTTGGTAACACCGCTAGATATCACACCGAAAACAAAGAAGATCTCAAGCTATTGACCAACGACTTCAAGGAGAATAATATTCAATATTAAAGTCACCAAATCCCTGACGAGAGATCCCTGCAAGTAGTGATCAAAGGACTGCCACTAACACTGACAGAGGAGGAAATAAAAGAGAACTGACAACAAAAGGTTTCGAGGTGTTAAACGTACACCAATTCAAGAAAAGAGATGCAGCAATATTCGAACTTATCCCAATGGCCACATTCTTAGTGATGCTGAAACCAGACACAAATGCCGAAAGAATATACAATGAAGTATCGCTACTGTATACTGTCATCCAAATAGAGCAATACAAGCACAAGAGCGGACCACCACAGTGTGTGAAGTGCCAAAGGTTTGGGCACACAAAAAACTTCTGCCACATAGCCAGCCGCTGCGTCAAGTGTGCAGGACTGCACGACAGCAAAGAGTGCAAACTACCGTCGACAGCCAAAGCAAAATGCATCAACTGTGAAGGCGAGCACCCCGCGTCTTACCGAGTCTGCCCTGTCTTTCAAGCAGCACTAAAATCCCCAAGACAATCCGGAGATGGTGGTAAAAAGAAACGTACCAAAAAGAACAAGGAAACACAAAAACCTCCCGAGCAACAAAAACCTGCCAAAACAACAAAAGACAGCAACCAACAGGAAGGCAGCCAGCAACACTGTCAGTGTTGCTGGTTGTCTCAAACACTGAAACAGCAAGACAAAAGCAACCAAAAACACTACAAAGGCAGAAAGCAACAGGGAGCCCATGCAGAACAACAAACCAACGAGTCACCATGGAAAAAACGCAAAGGAATCATATGTTGACAAAAACACAGGCAAACAAGTAAAGGAAGACAAAACTGGGAAACCAAAACGGGAAAGTGATAAATAGAGAAGAAAAAAGCACAAGAGCCACTGTAAGCATTCAAACAAAAACCGTGAAGTCGAAAGCCTGCTCACTGTCCTTCCTGAGTAAAATGCTTAAAACAATAGAAAAAATAAACAAGGCCAAAGATGACAATGGAAAACTTTTCGCCCTGATTAAAGGAGTTATGTCGCTGCTAAAATTATGGTGTGACACCAAGGAAACCTCAAAGACTTCAAACCTGCATTGTGGAATGCCAACAGCATAAAAAATAAGAAATTAGAAATCCAGGACTTCATCCGACGGCACGAACTAGATATAGCACTGTTGTCGGAAACCTTTCTAAACCTAGGGGCAAACTCAATATCACAGGCCACAAAATATATTGGAACGACAGGCAGGCCAAACAGGGTGGAGGAACGGCGATAATCATTAATAAGTGACTAACACCAGAACCTGTCCACATATCCCAGCTCCCCGACATGGAGGCTACAGTGATAAAAATCAACTCTGTCGAGGGCCACATCGGCTTCTGGCTCCCAACCGAATACTCCACGAACAGGACCTTGACGCATTACTAGCAACAGGCAGAAGGGTGATTATTGGAGGAGACTTGAATTCCAAAAACCACGCCTGGAAATCAAGAGTTAACAATACAAAAGGAGATTGACTCTTGATGTTAGCAGAGGGGTGCAACACCCAAGTGCTGACCCCGAAATCACCCACACACATTCCTCACAATAGACAACACCAACCAGATGTCCTGGACGTGGCCATCGCCGGATAAAACTTATAACTGTCAACGACCTGTCATCCAACCACCAACCTACCACCATCCAGTTCTGCTCCAAATCATGAACTAGGTCCTACCCCACAAAACGGAGAGAAAATCCAAATAAGTGGACTGGAACCAGTTCAGTAGAGCTGTACACGACCAAATAAGAACCACGTTCAACTTGCCGTCAAAAGAAAACATCGAGGACGCAATAAAACATTTCAACAATGTGGTGGCGGAAGCAGACAGGGGAGACTCCACAGCGACAACGACAGCCTCGACCTGACACCAGACATAGAAAACATTCGAAGGTTAAAAAACATGGCCCGTAAGTTATGGCAGCGGTTTCGATACCCACAAGATAGAAGGAGGTACAAACAACTAGCAGCAGAACTGAGAGATCGCATGACAGAACATAGGGCAGAGAAATGGGAGACCAGGATGACAACTCTCACCCTGAACAACAGAGAAGCCAAGGGCGTAGCCAGGTACGGGCAAGGGGGGGGGCAGCTGCCCCCCCCATAGAAGGACGCGCATTTGCGCTCGATCAGAGTTCCGCCGAACCGAAGTGTAAACAATGTTTAGTAACTTTCAAAAATTAATTCGGTTCGCGCGATTTAAACCTGCTTGCTACGGCTAACTGCGGTAAACAGACGTTAGCGAGGCAAGGCGGTACAATGCGCCACGCACGGTGCTGTAAGCTGCGTATCGACTATGAGCGGCTGCCGCGCGAGCCGTGTTCGAGCGCGCAAAACTGATTATTTGCCGCGCGAACCATTTCTGTTGACGAGCGCGGCGGCCTCGCGTGGCAACGCAACCGAGCCGGATTGCGTGGCGGACTATATAGGCACCGTCTTTTCGTGAAGCCACCGTGGACATTTCACGTGCACGAATAGCCGCAACTGTATTTTGGAAACCAAAACGAAAAATGATTTGGTGGATATGGAAATTGTTTTTTAACAGAATACAGTATGGTGAGAAACTCATGGAAGAATTGAGATATGAAGCCATCGAGGATACAATAAACAAATTTTACGAGAGTGACAATGGTAGAGTTTCTAAAATCATTAATTGAGCCAATGCACTCAATTCGGGAGGCATTTCAGTTACTGAGAAACGCTGTGACTTCAAGATTTCTAGCAATTGGAGACTCGTATACTAACCTGCATTACCTATTTCGAGTGTCAAAAGAACCAGTTTTTTTTTTTAACTGTTTCGGATTTTTTTGACGTATTACGCGAAGCTCTGAAAGAATGGTTAAAGGTAAGATAAGAGCACCCATTTTATATTAAATTTCTTTAATGGCTATTCAATTTTCTGTTGCCTTTCTTTACGAGAACTTACTCGTTACTTAGGTAAAAGGTATTATGTTGATGCTGTCATTTTGCGATTCAATAAATTCGTTGACTGGAGTTTCAAGTGATGGTTATGGAAGTGATACCATCCGAGTCTGATTATGCTGTACAAAAAAAAAAAAAAAAAAAAAAAAAATTGGCACCGTACAATTGTATTAAAAGACAATAGTTTTCGTAATCCATGGCAACAAATTGTCACTGTGCCGTGCGAGCCAACTCGAACAAAGACATCCCCGTCTGTGCGCGAGCCAAGTAATACTGTGACATCACCGGAGCGCGCGCTAATAATCTATTTTTATTATAACAATGGATATCAGAAAGTTTTTTTAAAGTAATTAATTTGTATTTTCCGTAATGCTAACGATGGCTTTTAATATAGTACTAGTGATCGGTCAGGGGTCGAAATTCGATCTTACTTTATTAAAATATTTAGTTTCTTTCATGGAAAAGTAATAATTATTATCTGAATTTGTTCTATTGCGTTTGCTGCGAGCATAGATATATTATATACTGTATACATTGGCGTCGTTGGCTGCAAACGTGTGCCAATATGTTTTTAGCTTGTATTGTTTGGCTTAATTCCCTGCAATACCTATAAAATTAAAACAATACGCTCCACGCTTGACTGTATCTTAAATTTTAGCTTGTGAACTAACCATATCAAATGATTAAATCATTAAAAAACCATATAGTATCTGGCAGAATCGTTACATTGCTTTTCGAAGTGTTCCTTTGATAAATTCAAAGATTAATCTCTACTTTATTTGAGTCTTTCGTTTCACCAAAGACCACAGAGTACCGTACCTCAATGTTGGGAATACACGTCAGAACATTGCAGGGACCCGCTCTAGCGGTTTTGCCTCCCCGGACAAATAGACAAATTGCCGCCCCTTAAGATTATGTAAAATTATTTATTTAAAAAAACTAATCTTTAATCGAATAAAATATTTTATTTTAATTTTAAATTTTAATAAAATCATATAGGCCCCTATTCATAAACAAAATTATTGAATTTTGTTCTAGCGGCACAAAATAGAGAAATTAATTATGAAATATCTGTACATAGCCACAAATTAACCATATTTTTAAATGTTGTTACAGATGGATATTATCACACAAACAATCTAAATGCCATTATTTTCAAAATGAAACGAGATTACATCAATACGCTAAAATCACAAAAAAACTTTTTTTCTTACTTTCAGTTTGCGAATTTTTTATTACATCTTTAAATTTACTTCCTCAGTAATTTAATACTCAATTGCCAAAATGGCTAAATCATTAAATTATCAATTTCTTGCTTTTCGTAAATGCTTAGCAAGGCGTCGCATACATCTCCAAAATGAAATTTTAAAGGGTTTGATGCCTCTATCCTTCACTCCCATCTAGTGTCACTCCATGTTTTCAAAGTTGAACCCTGAACATGCTATAAAAAGTATTGCCCATCGAAAAGTAGATGCCGAAAAGAATAAATATATTTTTTGGACCATGTTGAAGAAATTAGCGGCTTCCAAGGATGCTTTTTCCATTAAAAACAAGATTGAGAGAATGGCTACTACACGGAACATTGAATGCTCTGGAATTATATTGTTTAATTCTAGATTGCACTTCTGCTTTATTGCCTCTCATATGGACCCGTTGTCAGTCCCTGCCCTCTGATATCCTGCAAATTTAAACCCAAGTCATTAATTCTCCAACTATACTATCAGACATTTGTTTTCCTGTGGATCTTCGACTGGTAAGAAAGCCTTAAAAGCTTTCATTAATTTTAATTTCAACATCAGGATTAAATTTATTGGTTGAAACATATCTGATTACAAGAGTAATTTGCTGTATCTTACTAAAGTCAGGAGTACAGTTTAAAATTATGGAAAAATATTTGAATTTTTTTTATTTCTAATAACATGAGACTTTACACTTTGATGCAGCAGATCTACTATCCCGGTTTGTGTATTTTTCCCAAGATATTGAGCTTTAGTCTCTACTTTTTAGAGCACTCAACGGACGTGCTCTTCCATAATGGGATCGTATTCAGACAGTAACTCAACTATTTTTAAGAAATTACCGTTATTATGCTCAAACAACTTGTCGCTTGTACCTTGAAAAACCAGACAACTTTTACCAAGCATTTTGGTAATTGCAACGATTCTTAGAAGCACCTCATTCCAATGATTTATTTCGGCATTAATAACTCTTTGAGTGGCAGCATCTACAGTTTTACAACAATTTAATCTTTCGTTCATTTTAGCCATGATTTTTTGCCTGAATATGATTTTTCGAAATTTCATGCTCTTTTAAAGTTTCGTCGAGGTGCTTCCAATTTTTAAAACCCTCCTTTGAGAGAGAACTAACTAAACAGCCGAAAATTTTGCAACAGAAGCAGTAAACGCAGTTTTGTGAAAGATAGTAGCTAATCTCGCAATATTTGCTCTCCGTTGCTTAAAATATTTTGCGCTAAAATGTCGATCTGTGTCATTGGAAGGAAATTTGTAATTATGCAATAGTTTAGGTGGACCTTGCCTTACTAAAAAGCTTCTTACGGCGTCTCGTAAAATTCTTGGCCACAAAGTTTTAGAACGCCTTCTGTGAGTCTCACGTTGGTGTCAGTTCCAGTTTAGAAACTTCGTTCATTTGTTTGCTATTATTCTCTGACGATTCTGTACTTCTTTTGTATCCCGACCTGATATTGGATTCTAAGATTTTTTTGGTAAACCCTGAATACAGTATTTTTTTAACGCGCCAGATTGATTCTGCCTTTCCGCTTCCTTTCCCAACCTTCTTTTTTTGTACTGGTAACCAGATAGTTTTCTTTGACCGTCAGACATTTTGGAAGAGGCACGCACGTAACTCAAACAATGTACACTATAAAATAATATAAAAAGTAAATATTTATCCTTGTTCTAAATAAGCTAAAACCATAACTAAGATAAATTATTCTCAGTCGATATAAAAAAATATTTATGCACACACAAAATATTTTCCATACCCTGTGAACATAAAGAAAGTCTAGTGTTACTACACAGTCAAAGCTTATTCGCGGAGGATACGATCCGTAAATTTGCTGCAAATACAGAAACCGTGTATACAGAATGGCAATTTCTATAGGCTTAAACGGAATACGTTCCAAGTTCAAACAAAAAAAAAAAAAATGATGTTGTGGAGTGATTGTCGCGCAATGCACTTATTAAACCAACTGACAAAGTTATTCACATTCACTAAAATAGTTAATGAATTTCTTTTTGTTGAGACGATTTACAAATGCAGCAATTAGAGTATCTGTAAACCGCATTCGTATATATAATAAGCATCATGGGTTATTATATATTAGCAGTTAACATTCGAAATTGAATATACTAATGGTATGTGAAGTAACTAATCGGTAATCAGCAGCTGGTAATATTATTTATTTATTAATGATTGTAAGTACTGTCCCACACCCACTAAACTACAGTATTTTCACAAGCGATCAAAGCTAGCGTATGTAATTTAACCCAACCATAACACTTTCAATGCCTGTATCTAATTTATACAACAAATCTGTGAGGCTCGGATTACGAGAAGAAATTATTATGCAAATTATTCCACTTCGATTTCCAATAACTAAGATCCATATTGATTTGGTTCATCAATTCAATAAAATAAATACTCAGCATCTCCCGCCAAGCACTATCGATTCCATGTATTAGAGCTAACTGCAATTGCGTGTCTAGTAACTTGTGGGCAGTATAACGTCGGAATCAGTGCAGGTAGCCGAGGTCAGGTGTAACAGCCCCCACCTACCGCGCTTCTGTTGTGCGCTTTTGTCGTTGTGCGCTTATGTCGTATATCCAACTAAATAACAGTTTAATCATAGATGTACTTACCTTTAGAAATTATGAAATCCTGAAGTAAATTTTATGAACTTCCACTTATCACTAATAACGTAATAGTAAGACTAATGCTGTTGTGTAATGAAACCACTTTTATAATTAGCAATAATAAGCAGTTGAGACAACAAAAGTCGAAACAGCGTTCTACTCGCGTGCTAAGGCCCAATTCACACAGAAGAGACGTGGCGCGGACTTCGGGCTGAGACATGGCGCGGACGCGGCGCATTTTGAAGTTGCTCCTATGGCGCAATTCACACAGAGGTGGCTGGATGTCCGCGCCCCGTCTCTTCGAAGTCTCTAGGGGCGCACCCAAATAGCTAAGAACTGTAAGTTTTTAACGAACGAAAAAATCAGTATGTGGATTTTTTATTAATTGGGTATTTAAACATTAATATTTTTCTCACACTTATAGCCGAAATGGCGCCCCTAAATTTTAGCGCCCCGGGCAAATGCCCGGTTTGCCCCCCCCCCCCCTCCCCCTCGAGCGCGCCCTGGAACATTGGCTCCGGTCCTATTAATGAATGAAAAATTACAGCATTATAAATCGACAGGTTTTTAGAAAATGAAGGACATGGGCCTGACAGGTGTTTGCCTAGAATATGAAGGGTGTTCTACATTGGCGGGATTCAAATTTTTTTTTATAGAGAAATATAAAATAGCCTCCTTTTCATTGTGAAAGTCACAGACTTAACATAGTTGTAAATGATTTAAATCAAATTACAGAAATACGTAACACAATAAGAACCACAGAGTACATCATAAATTTTTACGAGAAACCTTTATACAG